>JARQST010000078.1:291189-310578 GCA_030142225.1 Pachycephus smyrnensis | reverse complement strand
TACTTTCGACCCGAGTCAGAAAATAAGTCCTGGTTTGATTCTTTTTGGATCTGGTTCCTCTCTTTTTGGCAATAAAAAAACCGAATTTATAAGTTCTGTTTTAATCCAGAGTACGCAACAAATAGACCTAGATTCGGGCCAAAGGGATGAGATCAAACTCACGAGGACCCAAGTTACTTATTTATCGGACGACCAGACCTAGATCAGCGTGAGAAGAACGAAATCAGACCCATTAGGAGCGTAGTACTCGGGATATATACGATATATCCTATGCAATTTTATTATTGATACGTTATTGACACTTTATTCTTTGTTAATCAATTAGCGTTTCAGTGCATCTGGTTACGGTGTACCATCGGTATCCCCAACAGTATACTCCGAATGCGTTATGCTTCGGTTACATCTTCGAGTAGGAAGTTTGAACATTGTCGACATGTAACTGACACTTTATATTTGGTGAATTTATTGTTTAGATAATCAATACAAATACGATATACTCATTGGTATTTGAAGAAATATAAAAGTAATAAATTATCGGTGATGACGTCGTAACGTTTTATCGTTACAAACAACGTTATCACGAAATATCAGGAACTGGTTCGCAAATTTGTCTCGCTCGGCTTCTTAATAAACGAATATCTGATTACAGTATCGAAAAATGGGAATTTCTCGATCATACACCATCTCTTGTATTAAGAAGTCGTATGCAAAATTCAAGCTTAAGATATTTAAGATTTTTTATAATCCAATCGTGTCTAGTCTGTAATTTACATTCTGCATTGGACGATATGTTTAATGCATGTACGGTATGATACATGAAAACCGAAAAAATGTTTATATATATACTCCAGTAAGTTTTTGTATAACATATGGGAACATAACGTGTTCAAGTTGAAGCTGGTGCTTATTAGCCATGGTTTTTCTGCCGTTCTTATAAAACCAAGCACGTTATGTAATTGTTATATAGATTAAAAAAATTTTACATTCACATAGTATCAGCACGTTTCGCATTTTTTTTATGTAAAATACAGATTTGGGTCAAGTTGCTGTACTTCTGAATAGATTGGCTCGTTACTTGAGGCCAATGTTTTTGCTTTGAAAATCGATATTCCAGGTTTGATGATCAATAAAGTACTTGGAATTAATTACATATAAGTTAAGCGCTGAATTGCGGCTTAATTTACATAAAAACTAAACCTGTGTATACAATTGAATCAATAATTAATTGATAACTTTCAGTTAAATTTAATTTCGAAAATGTATTCAATGGTTACGTTATATGTATACCAGATTACCTTCAACCCCGTAGGACTAGTGTATATATAAATATAGAATTTAGTTTATTTGAGGATCAATAATCGATCACATTTTATTATTGACATATAATCCTTTTAGTTGACCGCGTATTGGACAAAAAATATAATACTTATTACGCCAATAATTGATCAGAATGAATGTCCATTGGGATTACCTTAAAAACCTACTACGTTGTTCATAAGATGATGAATTTATCCCATAACAAAATAGAAGGCAACCGACTTAAGTCGTAATAATAATTTTTAAATACAAACATTTCTTAATTAACGGTCGGATAAATGTACTAAGGTAATTTTGTTTGTAACGAAACCGGCTCCAAGTAATCTATTATAGTTTAACAAAAATGGTCGTGCGTATGTGTATTAACAAAATATACGATAGTTAATATGATTATTACGCATTATTTGCAACGGCCTTCAGTGCGAATATAAGGTGGCCGTTATAAATCATAGCCTTGATTAGTAAAAGACCCGACGAGGTTGAAGCGAACTAGACGCGTCGCGATAACGTAAATTTTAGTTGCCTAGGTTCTTCCTTTTTCGAAGAACGTACTTGAAGGTATGTGAAGTTCAATTTTACCAGAGTTTAAGTATTCTTTTTGGATTTTTCATCCATTGCAATATATTGCTTTTCTGCGTTCTTTTCTCGTAACTGCACAAATTCGCTGAAAGTTCACACCGGCATTTGTGGGTCTACACTATCGGAAATTCTCTCTTCCTAGAAAGATAGAGAGAGAGGGAGAGCGTGAGAACGGAAGGTAGAAAAAGAGAGAGGGAAGGAGAGAGCGAGACAGAGATAAAGAAAGAAATAAAGCGAGAGAGGGAGAATAAGAGAAAGAGAGAGATATCGATCGCCGCCATTGGACGACAGTCGCAAGTCGCCTGCTACGAAGTGGAGTCCTTAGCTTCTTTTCGTAGATGAATCTTAGGTCTTTTTGACAGTTCTACGTTTTTTTTCTAAGGTCCAGCTATTTTCTGGACGTTCGTATTCATTGGAGAGGTATTAACAAACGATAAGCCAGAGGAAACGTTGTATTGAGAGAGAGAAATACCTTTGGCGAAGATGTGCGGTGGATTTACGTGTTCGAAGAACGCGTTAACGGCACTAAACATTCTGTATATTGTGAGTGTGAAAAAGTTTTCTTAGTCATTTATATTTATTTTTAATATTAATCTTTGATCTTAGGTCGTTGCCTTCATTTTGATTGGGGTTGCTGTCTATGGAAGGGCTTCCGCTTTGGTCACAAATCTTCCAATTATTGGAGGAATCTTAGCATGCGGAGTTATTCTTATACTGATTTCAATTTTAGGACTTATCGGAGCAGTGAAACATCATCAAGTTCTACTGTTCTTTGTATCCTTTCTAATCTTGGAGATTTTTTTATACATAGTTTAAGGTCATGCACTTAGCTTGAATGTTTGTAATCTCTATTGACCTTTGTGCCGTATTTGCTCTTCAATACTTGAGGGAGATCTTTACTTGGCATTTATATTTGTTGTCTTATAGTACAGTATATATCATCAAGTCTAGTTATTCAGGATATATCAATTTTATTGCACAACTAAATTTGATAATACATATTTTGTCTATTAAAATCATATTCTGTTTGCGATGAAATTTCCTTAATCAAGTTGTGCAGTACATGCTAATTTTGTTCCTGCTGTTCCTGATCCAATTTAGCATTGCCTGTGCTTGTCTCGCCGTTAATGCCAAGCAACAAGAGCAGCTTGCTGAACAGGTAACTTATTTTATATTGCTCAGCATATTTCTTTCTGAATAAATTAGTCATCCATTGTATTATTGAAGACTTGTAGGATTTATTCTTAATTATTTATATACAAGAAATAATAAATTATTGTTATTTAGGGATGGAGACGCGTGGGGGATGACTTGAAATCAAAAGTACAGACAACATTTACTTGCTGCGGATTTAATGACACGAGTACTACAGAGCCTGGAATGGGCCACCCACCTTGCGACGATGTTAGTGTAAGTACACTTTAATAAACTTTATACACAACTTTTCAAAGCAAACAATAATCATATCTAAACATTTCTTTCCAGAAAATCTGTTGTCCATCAGGAATTTTGACAGAACCAGAGTGTACCTGTCCAACATGTATGAGAAAACTACAGTCTACCATTGATTACGCATTTAAACTCTGCGGTGGAATAGGATTATTCTTCAGTTTCACAGAGGTAAGTCCACAAAGCACCAATGGACATATATTTCTCTAAACAAAATCAATTTTTCCCAATATCAATCTACATAGCACCCGTTTCAAACCTCACCTACTTATATTTACTCATTAATTTCAATATCGTTTTCTTAAGGTTCCCACACAAGTTCCAGATAATTTATATCAAAGTAACTGTCTTAACTCTTCAATCACAGGACATTGAATATACTAATTAAAAATTTCAGTCATTAATTCATGCGTCATCTCTAAAATCGTATAATGATACGTTTCTGGTGTGTAAAGTGTATACTAACCGTACCATACCTATTACAGTTTGTTGGTGTTTGGTTGACCGTGCGCTACAGGAACCAGAAAGATCCTCGAGCTAACCCTAGTGCTTTCCTCTAGTCTAACATCATCGCCATGTCTCCTGTCTCCTCGTACGACCCTCCTAACAGATGGTGGGTGGTTTCGTCGTTCTGGTTGTGCTCGTTTATTAACTTATATCCCTCTATCGTTTGTCGTAGCATCTGAAAACTCCATTTTTCTTTCTCGTGCATTGTACTCACAACCTTACAAGAGATACCCAAGTATCGCCATTCGTCCTGAGTGTTCAAAGAATGCAGGGGGGAATAGATTGCATTGTTCTCATCGAATCATGCTTGGTGGTGGGGCTCACGAGAACAATGCACTAATATCTGATTATTATTGCACTATTATTACCGTTGCTATTGTTATCCTACTGCTACTCTCTTGCTACCAGTTACTTTCACTGCGTGCCAACAGATATTCTATGCAACGTTCTAATTTATTTTTTCTTTCTTTCTTCAAGCTGTCCTTAATGTTATTTAACTTCGACACTCTTCTTCATTCTATTTCGGACTATCATTCTGAGCTTCTTTCAATTAGTCGCTTCTCCAATTATCTTCACGTAATTTCCTCTATAACTGTACCTCGGACACCTCTCGTCACCATAAATTGACTTTTCAGGTGATTGCAGCTTTCTTGGCGCGGCGTTACAGGAATCAATTAGATCCGCAAGAAAAAGCTGCAAGAGCCGTATTCCCTCGACAGAATTACCTTTACTGACGTGACGACAATGCTAAATGAATATTATTTTTAGCGACCAAGCTAAATCTCCATCGTATCGAGAATACTCTTTAAAGGATTCTAAATAACAAAACACGACGAAACGGTTTATTTAAGTTGCTTCTGACTATCTCGATTAAAAATGACGTGCAAAGAGCCAAAGAACATATTTTCGTCTACGTACTCGGCATCTTAACGGAGAGAGCAAACATTAGAATTAGAAGTAGGCGTTTCCACTGTACAGAATATCATTTATTTTCAGCATCGACCGACATACTCGCGTCGGTCACCAGGAACACACATACAATATCTTAAACTCGGTGCTCCTTTCGCATACCAAGAATATACTCAATCGTGAGAATTCGTTTTTGTCTTTTTTTTGGGGGGGGGGAAAATTGTCCATCGTAAGATTCTAGGATGGTTGGGGGGGATGGAAGGGGGGGCGATTTAATAGCTGAAATGTGTGCCCTAGTCAGCCACTAAGAACACTATCATACCAAGCCTCAATGCGCCTTGTAGACTAGCGTTTAAAATGGACCTTCTTATAGATAGACTTTAACGAGTACTTTTATCGCTACGTTATATTTTTCTCATTATTCGCAACGCAATTGGTGGACGCCACTGTTTGCTTGAACATTAGGCGTATAATATATTGCGAAGCAAAACATTCCAAGATTCGGCATTGCCACGATAACGGTGCTCATTTTATACGAGACTGGCGAAATTTATAACCTAGCTACGTTTAAAGTACAAGATCCTGCACCGTGTCTCCCGATCTTTGCGCATTCGAACTTCTATTAGCAATTTCGAAAATCTGTCAGCCATCTTTTTCATCGCTTTGATCCTGCCTGCAGTTTTACTTGGCTATCACAGAAACGTCACTCGTAAACAATTAGACGAACAATTTATCACTTTCGAGGTACACGCATTTTACTTTACACACGTATTTGCATTTTATTTCGCTTATTTTGCAGCATGGCGGTCTTTAGAGAATATATCGTTTAGAATAGACGACTTATATTGGCTGTGGAATAAAATCAGTGGTCGCGCGCGGTGTTAGGAAAAAAAAAAATAAGCTGGGCAATCAATGTGGACTAATTGAGTCACGCGAAATTATTAATTACTGATTACCTTATTCCTCGGTTTATTATCTTAATTTGCTTTCTTAATTCGCCATTGCCGTTCATGTCTTTCGCGTTGCGAAATTTATTCTCGATTGTTCTACGTACTAACGTATCGTGTCGAATGCCTGGATTCTTGCTAATTAATTCGCCATACCTTAACGCCTAAGACAGAAATTCATTCCGAAATCCAAGACTTGCTTCCTCTGGTTTCGCGTCTCATTCTACCATTCGATTGATCTATGGTGAACAAATTGTACATTGCTCGAACTCTTAGGATAACTGGATACACGTTACAATGTGAAATTATTAATAATAATCGCTAATGCCTAATATCGAGGATTCGAGAAACTCTCGTGTCCTGGTTCTTCGTCATGAAAATCATCTCAAACCAGTTATTCAAGTATCACGCGAGAATAATTACACACCGTGAGTCAGCTCACAGTACACCTTGGCAGTTATTAATTTTAAATTGTTAATCGATTTTACTTTATCTTCGTAAAATTATGGAGTATCCCGCGAACGCTTCGCATCAAATCAAATTCTATACGCTAATTAGATATAAACTTTAGAATGTATACCTAAACTATACTATATATGCTAAGTAACATACGATATCGATATTGCAATTATTCATAACGGAAAACATGTATTTCATCCAAATATACATATGCTATTATGTATTGTCGTACATAAATCCATCAGGGCCTCGTGTACGTGTATAAAAGAAAAATCTCTACTTTTATTCATCCTGTTTTATCTGAGGTATATCTACTTTGTACTATGAACTATTGTTATTGAGAAACTTGTACGCGTACACTTGTTGCCAATGCGTAATCATCATAGAATCTATATATCGATTGATATACGCACTAGTAATCGTATTGTTCATTTAGGCTGTATACTGTAATATCTCTATACGAATACGTGTCATAAATAACGTCTATGTAACATCAATTGGATACGCCATTGAATACAAGTGTCAAAGACTCATCGAAAGAGTCTTCGCTGCTAAAATTTGGAAAACAAAAATTATCCATTAAGCAATAGCCAGCAGTATTATCTCCTTCGCTGTAACTTTTTCACTTAGAAGTGTTCTGTTTGTCTCATCGTGGGTCAAATTTTAAAATTTATTGTTACTGCTGGGTATTGTTGTGGCTCCGTTTGATTTCTTTAGCCGAACAGAGACTAAATAATTGTATAACTACTTGCGAAATTTTAAAATGTCACTCCTGTTGCGCTTCAGCCTCGCAAGTAACGTTTTAATGGTACATATTCAAGTGGATGAATCTCATTGCTTAATTCTAACAGCGCGAATAGTATCCAATCGTGACAAAAGTTCGAAATAGACTTATCAAACCGTATTTATATGCTATATATATTATATATGCCTAGCTTAATTAATGATCAATGAGAGGACGTAATAGAAGCAGCCTACGTTTTATGCCCCAATTGTGAGTAGATGATAACGAGATCCAACTGCCATCATTGTCCTCGTCGAGAATAAAAAGATACATTATATAAAAATAAGAGACTGTTTTATTTGGTTATGTTCATCAAGTATATATATTAGTTACATAAATATTTGTGCTTATTCAGTGGGACGGAGGGATGAATTTTGTTAGAATTAAGACATCTTACTGTTAATTATAGGTCATTGTACTTTATGGAAACGCAGACATTGCCTTTGAATTTCTGGCTAGTAATACTTTTTGTCTTAACTGCAATTCTGGGTGTGTATCTTGAAGATATGGGAGTGCTCAGAAGCCATGTTCTTCGTCGCAGATGTTATTTACATTTAGAGTTGTGTTATTGATAAGTGAAAATCGATGCTAAGCATCATTTCAGTTACGATGTAGAAGGATATATGGAGAATTGTACAAAGACACCATTGTGGAAGATATTGAAGTTTTATAAGATGACACGCGAGTCGATGCGATTCGTATTTGAGTTGTTTATATCTTATATCACTCTCTTTTTGCTTAACTTCATTGTTACAGATTGTATCAATAGTAATGAGGGTAGTGCTTGTAGAATTTATTTCCTTCGGAATGCCCGCTGGCGGATTCACGATCAGCACCGCCCTGCTCGCCATATTGATTATTGTTTCCATAATATACTTGATTGCCATAAGCGAGCTTATCGGCATTTTCCTTTCCTGCAGAAAGGCCTTGATGGTACTGTCCCTTCTGGGCATTTTGACCAGAATTGTATTTATCGTCCTGGAAGCCGCCATGATAGGAATTGCCGCCAGCATCCCCAAAGTGTCCTTGTTGGCCGCCAAAGTTGTACTGGTCACCCTCGTTGTTGCCCTCGTCGTAGAAGGTTGTCGTTTTGCCAGTCTCATCCTTATGATGAGAAGTTTCAAAGCCCTTAGTCACGTGTCCCTTTTTGTGCCCAGAGGCATTCTTAATATGGCCCCCTTTAGCACCTGTTAATAAATAATGAATTGATTAAATTAATTAGGTCTAGGGTTGCAAGTAAAAGATATTTATATGGTATCAGCCCCACTTACCGGACTGATCGTAATGGCTGTTGCCACCATAGGCCTTAGAATTCTCATATCCATTTTTCGCACCACCTGCATTAGCAAAATAGCCGGCCTCGCCCTTGGCGTTATTCTCAGCGGCCTGTCCGGCGGAAATACCTTCGGCTAACCTTCCACTAGATTGACCTTTATGCCCTGCACCCTTCTGATAACTGCCGTCACTGGCAGCTGCTGCGCCTTTGGCAAATCCATTTCTTTCTAAGGCACCACCACCGTGTCCGCCATATCCACCATAACCTCCATATCCACCATAACCTAGTCCGCCAGTATAGCCACCATATCCCAAACCGTGACCACCTCCATAGCCACCATAACCTAAACCGTGACCGCCGTATCCAAGACCACCACCATATCCTCCCCCATAACCAAGTCCTCCAGCTCCGCCGTATCCAAGACCGCCTCCATAGCCTCCGTAGCCACCATAACCACCATAGCCACCATGTCCTCCCTTAATATATCCAGATCCAATGCCAGATCCTAATCCAATACCCCCATAACCAAGACCACCCTTATATCCAATTCCACTTCCAGCTCCTCCATATCCTAAACCACCCCCATAACCGACGCTACCATACCCAAGACTACCACCCCCGTATCCCAAACCACCATATCCCAATCCAGCACCACCGTATCCCAACCCGCCACCTCCATAGCCACCGTAAGATCCTCCGTAACTTCCTCCATAACCTCCAACCCCGGAACCCAATCCGTAACCGATACTCGCGGCACTTTCGATATCGTTATTAACCACGTCGGATGCTGCGGCTCCGAATATTAAAATGGCGCAGACGAAGACGTTCTTCGAATGCATCTTCAATGTTCACGGGGTTCTTGACTCGTGTTCCTCGATTTATGGAGGATTGAGCACTGATGCTGCACTCGAGATCGTTCAGTCTTTTTATACCAGAAAAATGTCTTGCTTCAACGATTACAAGATGTCCTCGACATTTCTAATCTACTGTTAGCGTATGTGATGGGGTCGTACGGTGCAGTAAATGCGTTTCGGATGTGGGAGCCGACATTTGAATTTCAAGCATTTCAACGTTAACTTCCGCCGTTCGCCGGATGTTGCCTCAACAAAGGAATCGGTGACAGGGACACTTTAATACATTCTGTAGATCCTGCTTTTTAATGATAATGGATCGTATAAAGATCATCGATCTAAGCGATGTACTTAATGATTAAGATCGAGATTAAGATCGAGATTAAGATGAATCAATCATTGAACTGTTGGATACACAGGATCCCAGACAACACATAAATCCTAAAGTCGTCCAAAAGTCGTCTTAAAGACGTCTAATGCGACAGAGGTTGTCTTTTAGGCATCTAAAAGTTGACTTTAGGATTTATGTGTTGTCTGGGATATTAATATTTACAAAGACTGACAAGGCTTATGCATTATAATGATTACCTTATATATTTTAGTTTACTTAAAGTCTACGAGGAATCATCAAATCTTTATATATGGAGTGTTGGAATATTTTAATGATTTTATTTTTGTTTTTTTAATTGTGGCAATTATGAATATTGGGTGACTTAGTGGTATCATATATTCTTATATACAGCGTGAAATCCTCTTTTTCCGGTATCTTTTCTTGACTTCCGGTGTCACGGCACCCTCGGCCTCGTTGTTACCACGATAATGGGGTAACCTTGTCGATCTAAGGCTGCGAATCGAGAAATCGTGTTATGGTGGTACTACTCTTGAGAAAGTCTTAATCATCGTTAACTATAACAAATGGTGGTACTTCTACCAATCAGTTGCTTGTCGGTGGTTATCGAAGATGGAAGATATTTTTGATCCTTTGCAAGCAAACAGGATTAGGACCAAAGGGTAAGTGTAAATACATATTTATACACTTGTTAAATTGACGCAGAAAATTACCCAGTGACACGTACATACCGAAGTCTTTATCAAGACGTTATTTTTGAAGGATTAGGGATTTTTGATAATTAAATTTTTTTTCTTATCGGTCTTATTGTCGTCGTACTGTAATATAATCCTAACAAGAGATCGATACTGTCTCGATAAGATACTGGATACCAAGTGCAAGCATCTCGATCCCCTCTCTAAGTACACAAAAGGTTAGTTAATACAATTTCTAGTAGAATGGAATCCCTGGGCTCCACAATCGACTGTACTTAACAATATAAATCCCACTGCATTATATTATACTACAAAAGACAAGTTACGCAAATACGAATACAACAAAGTTCCACGAAGAGAAGCCACGAGCCTACGCAATTACAGAACAGTAAATTCGTAACAGTACCTCCTTGAAAACAGAAGCCTAAAGCAGAAACTTAAATCCACTTAATCACGAAATACGGATTAATTTTCTTCGAAAAAAAAATCCCCAGTCGTACTAAAAAAAAGATCATCCAATCATCCATACTTGCAAACCAACGCAAACCATTTAAATTTTTCAGAAAGTAAGGGAAAAAGAAATGTAAGTCAACGCGGAACAAGGATAAAATTTGTCGGAAGGGGATATCGACGCGAATACCATTTTTTTTTCTACCGCGCATCCCAAATTACAATACTTAACGAACAAATTTGTGGAAGCCTCAAGGAAGCGGCCACGTTTCGCGCAGGGGTTGGAAGGAATCTTTACCGTGTAAAATGGGGGAGGTCTGTCGGCGCATGCGCAGATACTCGACTGCGATCTCAGTGGGGATGCGCATCTGGTCCTATTGTAAAATCGTACGTAAAGTGCGCGAGTCCAACGTCCACGGAGGACGCGCGCAACTGAACAAGAGCGACATAGGTACATTTCGGTTTTACCTTGCGCGAGAGGAAGACTATCCTGACAACACCCTGGTGCAATTTGGCTGAACGGTATTCCGTAGTCGTACATCAATTCGCCGACCCCGCCTTTCCTTCCTTGAAGATGAGTCTGCTGTTTGACGAAGAGGAGATCGACGAGGAAGAGATCGACGAGTGAGTGTTACTCGCCGTTCAATCTTCATTTTATTCTATCTTTTTTTTTGTATTCTGCGCCTATGCTTCTCCTGGAATTCAAGCAAGGAGTTGGACGAGTTTTTTATTTTCACTATGCAATAACAAAGGGTTCGATCTGCATTCACGTAACGGTGGAGTCCCTTTGGTTACCTTGAATTCCTTTTATAACCTGTAGTATGATTTGTATGGCGAAAATTACCAACGGTTTTTTTTTTCTTTTTAGGAAATTTTTATTAGGGATTGTGACAATCAGCTCGTGTATTGATACTGTATTCGGAGTTTTATTGACGTGTTATGTCTCTGTTGATTTTTTGCATGGAATTTGGTTAGGTTTAATGCTACGTTCGTGTGACAGTTATTCGAACGTTAATTAGAATTTTATTTATTTGTAAGTAAATTTGCTTTTTGCTGGTCTTTTCGAATTTGTGAACCTTTGTCGGTACAGGACTACTGGGTAGAGCCTGACAATGGCGTAAGGATACGTATATTACACCTAGGATATTAAAATTCAGGGACACGTGGTAGATGGCAGTGGAAGGTTTTACAGGCTAATGGAAACTCGTCGATCGATGTTCGTCAGCGTTTAGGATTTTTGCGCCTTCAGCTTTATAAGCTTGCTATGCGTTTCTTTTAGGATTTATATAGGATTTTTATTCTTTCATTTGTTCCATTGTTATTGACAATTTCTTTTATTTATCTCCAGATTGCTCAATCTTTTAGAAATCATTGACTCATGAAGATTAGTACTCCGATCTACCGAGATTAAGAATTACAGATTGATATGGTTAGTCATCATTTTTTATTATTGCTTCAATCACTGTATTATTAGTACACCACGTAGATTTCTATGAAGCTACATATATTCGGTATGAATTATTTGAATTTTCATGAAACTTATTTTTACCTGAATCGTAGCACAGACCTACCTTTTTCTTTGAGTCTGTCGTAAAGTTCAAGGCGATAGTTTTTATGAAGGTAGACATTGTTAGATATTAAAGGTTTCATGTGAATTCGCTCTTATAGTAACGGAAGTATCGATTCTCTCCTGATATGGTACCGTTTCCTTGTACACTAAGCGTTTTACACGTAATTTTGCAATATCCACTACGCGTAGTAAATTTTCAGCTAATGTCTCGTCGTTGCAGCTACACTTTGAAGGTCGAGTGACAAAAGAACGAATGACTTGTTGAAAATCCACGGCTCACCGCGTTCTCAGAACATCCGTTATACAGACTACGCAGGATGCAAGATGATTTTAGTCGAGTCATCAGGAGTGATTGATGCTTCGTACACTTGAGAGCGACACCATTTTTAAACGTGTAAAATATTTTCATTAATTTTAAACGAATTGTAATTATTTATCGATAGAAAATATTTCAATTTCGAGTCTATACGTCGTAGGTAACTTGAACATAGGATGTTTGTTGACCAGGTACTCGCAGCCAGAGTAACTTGACCAACGTAGTAGACAATCAGTTATTTGAAACGTATAGAAAACTTTTTGAATTCGAAGTGCGTCAATTGCGCACGAAGAATTGTTTATCTGTTAAATTATACATTGTGTCGTCGAATAGAATGTGTTTTCGAAGTTGGAGATCAATATCGACGTACTGGGAGTACTGGGTATACACTATACAGTACAATTATTATTAAAATGCGTAGGTGGATACTGCTGTCGTCAGTTTATGAACCGATCGGTATCCTTTGAATATTTTTGATACGCGTATTTCTAATACGCAACAATTGACATTCTGAGAAGATGAAAAAAATCGTAATACAATCCAGAGTTCAACAGTATTGATTTCTTTAATATTGTAACGTTACATTTTTAACCTAGGAATACGTTATATCCATATTCTAATTGGCAAAAGCAGCTGCTACTACGTAAAGTCGTCCCTGTGAATCGGCACACATGATTTTCGATACTTCCGCTTTACATTAGAGCCATAATCGGGGCAATGCTAATTTTTTTTACAGTCCATTATCCTCGCTTATGTTATTATTATTTCTACTATCAGTCACTCCGAAATAGTAAAATATTAAGTGTACAGTTCGGTCAGAAAATTATTTTTTTTTTGAGGGGCCATCTTCTTATGGCTTTACATACAGAAGAGTCCCTTGTGGCTTCATGTTTTTATTCTTAACAGACTATAGCAAGATAATTATCATTTCGTTATCTATATTATATGTAAACACAGATAAGATGCCGGATTTTCTATGAATTCAGGAATTCAATGTGTCATGGTATACATATATGTATATATAACGTTCGCACCACACCCTCCAAAGCCATGACACCTTTTGGTTCTCCGTTTCCATGGTAACAACGGTCAAGCATACCGATGTCATTCATCCCTGCTTCCAAGGGTGAAGGATAATTTTCGGATATTGGAAAGTGAATAGGAATAGATAAATCAACAAGCGAATGATCGATATTCTAAGCTGATTATTTTCCGACAAAGTATTCGTGATTTTTGAGTAGAGCTATTTTTGTTTTCTCGTTACTATAGGCGGTTGCGCGAGTTTCCTATAGGAATATTATTAATATTTCTTCTCATTATTGTCAATAATTATTTTTGGGCAGGTGTCTTTGTATCAAAGACGAATTTGCCATTTTCATAAATTTACGCAACAGTCATCGACACGTCGCGAATCGACTTATTCTCGTCGTCCTTAGGGATTATCAGAGCAAGTCGAAGTAAAAATAAATAAGCATACCAAGAGGAGACTTTTTTTTTCTTTGCTAAAAATAAGGTACTTGTTAACGAGATCATTTCAGCAAGGCATTTAATTAGTCTCTATCACGTCGTCAGGCGTCCAACCAATCTCATGGCAGAAATTGCATAATGCTCGGCGCGAACTGCGTTAACGTTTACGTCATTATTTTTAGTTACTCGCAGATCAAACTTGATCAGGTCTCTTCGTGCTTGGCGTATACTTGAATTTTCGAAATCGAACGATTAATGGAAAAAGTACTTTTACATTGGTACAAATGCGCGCGCAATTTTGAATTTAAAAAAAAATTTTGGAAATATTCAACGCGCTCAACGGCAAGATACAAAAATGAGCACGCGTTGTTCTAGTCTATTTTGGTGACTTTGTCCTGATTTTTTTTGAACTAGGTAAACCGTTATACCGCGTACTATTAGACAAATAGAATAAATACCAATACTGGTTTTTATGTCCAGTACCAAACTTGACCGTTATTATAAATCGGTCAGTCGTTTTGATTGAAAATTGTTTTTGTGAAAAAAAACTTTTTTTGATTAAGGACCTGCAGTCGGGATTAAAATGTCAGATTTGGCAGAATAAAACTGTATATGCGAACTATAGTATTTTCTTTTGGCGCTTACTAACAAACGTTACGTAACCAACGTGTTATGCTATCAGTGGGCATATGTCATTTCAGGGGTCACAGAAGATACGTATCACATGGAGCATTCAAGAGCGAATGATTATTTGCGTATCAAAATGGTGACTGATAATAAAAACGTCGTAAGTGTCACGCTCTAAAATCGTTCAGTACTCCAAACTGGGACGATAATTTTTTTTGGTACGTTTAAATTACGACTAACAAAAAATGCATCTCGACATTTATTCTATTGTCATAATCAAAAAACGAATGAAATGGGAGACACAGAATTCGTATTTGATACGTATCATTTGATTTTCACTTTTTTTTTCGTTCGTCCGCCATATTGCTTTGCCACGAAGTCATTTGACGCAGTACTGAAATTAGTAATAATCATATCAGGAATAACGAAATTGATGATTTAGTAATTGACTTGTATGGTATCATTAATTCTGATTATGACACATTGTTTTTTGTACGTCGCGTGATTCTATGCTCGAGTATGTTAATCGTTTTCTAGATATTTCGAGCGCCTGGACAGGATCGAGTATGTAAATAAAGCTGAATCTGTAATTTGATAATAAGATTATTAAATATCGCGATTGGATAATCACGGAACGCGTGAAGTATTTGTTCGGGGAATAAAAAAAGCATTTGATAGTCCGCCGTGATTAGAGTAAACAGAAAAAATTGAATTTTCATTCTGATGCTGTGAATGTATGTATACAAACAGAATGATGCAGGTGCAATTTTATAACGGTATATAATTTTCTATTGATTGTCGATGATTTAAAACGTCAGGACAATGGGTCGTAATGTTACGCGAGGGAATGAAATCTGGCACCGATTCAAATTTTCTAAACATATTCGCCCGTTTCATCTATTTTTAGACAGTCTGCCTGAGGATCTCGTGACGATCGAACCTCAGCTGTGAAAATTCGCCCGCACTTCACCGGCTCAATTTTGTCAAATTACGTTCGATATAATTTGAAATGAAGCGCTGTAACTTCAAACCGTTTCATAAGAAATGTTTAAGGATCATAACGGTCGTATTTTGTAATTCAAACAAAAGTGATTCAGTGTTCAAATTTGTACCGTGTATTACGACCTTCCGTGTTGCCCCATTGTGACACGTTCCAATCAATCGATTGCGTTGCGGGTATTGATTTTAAATAAAAAGCGTTCAACCTGAAATCGATTTATTAACTTGACACTTATATTTAATCGTCGTTTCTATTCTTCCCTTCAAGAATTATTTTCTTCCGTTCGTCCTACCGTTGAGCCTTCAGGAAGTTTTGAAAATGGTTGCCCGTTCAGTCCACCGGTTTGAATTAATAGTACGGAATATTTAAAGGACCTAACTTCACGGTAGCCATAACATAACAGTGAGACTTTTCTATAGTACCTTGTATAGTTTTTTGGTCTGGTCTATAGGCTTCTCCATAGGACGTGATGTTATTCTTTGCAGAGCCGGTACCTATTCATTGTTAGTAGAGTGGGAATGGCAGATGTGTGTAGTCGTTGCCATAGGGTGGTGGGAACGAGCGATCGAGTATAAAGGCTGACCCGCAGTAGACGTTAACTTATTCTGCGAACGTAAAGGCAAGCGCGCTGACCGTCGGCGGAAGGGGGAGGTGAAACCGTAAAAAAGTTTGTCTACGGAAAAATCGTCAAGTACACATTGAAGACTCTGCGGGAGGAACAAAGCATATTTTGTTTTTGCGTAATTTACGTAAAACTAATTTCGTGACGTATCAGACTAACTTCGAAGTCAAAATGCCGACTTGTACTTGCGAATACGAGAGGGTCGACGATTATGAGAATCATCAATGTCAACTGAAATTGCCGATTGAAAATGACGCGCAAACTGAAAAATCGGTTAACGATGACGCTGAGACGGCAGTCAGGTACAGAAAAAGTGTGATTGTGTTTGGCAGAGATTTGTGAGAGTAATTAGTAGTCATTAATTCTTTAATGTGGATTAATCGTGGAGATTGTGAGTGGATTTTTTTCTCTTTATGTTTTTACGATTAACGGAGTGCTGATATTTAAAGCAGGTTTTTTTGCTGTGGATGTGATTAGAGTTGCGTGGAATTTTTTTTAATTTTGCAAAGTTTCAAACCGATAAGGACGCTACTGTCGTTTTATTGCCGACGTAGGAATTTACTGTCAAATCTTTTTAAGTGACAATTGTCCTCATCGATGTACATTGCAATTCGAAGTCTATTTGCAATATCAATCGCAAAACCGCTTATGGCTGAAGTGTACTGGGATTTGATATGCGGAAGGGACTTACGTATGACGTAGTTAACATGGCGTCAGAGTAGTTGCTTCTTCGAAATTAGTGCAGTATGCTGGATTACATTTTTAGTGTAAAATGTTTATAAAATTAGTAAATATCTGTCAATATGCAAAGACGAGTCCTTTCGGCGAATATATGAACAACATTAAGCAGCGTTTGCAAACATGCACCTTCAGAGAAGTTCCATTTTTTGCCACCAAACGTTGTAGCGTCATATGTCAGATCCCAAACATTCCCTTTTGAGATATATTAACCCTTTGCACTCCATTGGCGCCGCTAGGGCGATATATTGCTCGTAAAAAAGAATTCTTGGAGTACAAAGGGTTAATGTGAGGAATGTATTTTGTAAAAGTATAGATATAGTTAATTCGACGTATCTTCACGAAAGATTGTTATTTTACTAAATAAATAATCTTTTTACGTTTATTAGATATCTGATTAATTTGATCTTGTCTTTGTCGATCAAGCGTATTTAAGATAATCCAGTTACATTTTTTGTATTCCTTTTAAAATGTGTCTTGGAATGTACTAAATTTCAGAAAGTTGCCTGTCTAGTTTTTTTACGTGGTCGTTTAAAAGTCTCTACCGACAGTGACGTTGAATCTTTCGAAATTTTATCAGGCGATGTGGTTTTTTAACTACGTACACACGCGAAATTAATTTTTTGCCTCTTACCCACAATCATTAATACGCAGTTGGTCCTCGGGAAATTTGACGACGACTGAGAACAGTTTGCTAATTAGCATATGTAAAGATAAAAAAATATTTGAAGTATTTTTAAACACGTAACTATTATAGTAGCACGATGTATGGAATGTTTATGTAATTTTGATAATCCAAGCAAAAGAAGCTAGTCGTTTTTAAAAGCATTGCTTCTTTACAATACGTATTATTACAAGTGATATACGTCACTCGTTTCGATAAGTTTCCTTTTGATAAAGTAACTTCTGATAATCCTGACGTAAGTAATTTTGCAAGTTTCCCCGCAAATTATATTTTTAACATCGATGATTAATCATCGCCTCCAAATATAAGCTGTATATACATGAATATCATTTGGCGGATATTTTGAATATTCCAAGTAGCGATGACTGCGTTACCAAAGGATTTTTTTTTCATTAAATAACAAAATACCGTTTCCAACGTATAAAAAATTTAGCAAAATCAAATAACTTCCCAATGATTTACGGCTAGCCATAAAATATCTAATAGTCTGATTTTGATAATAGATAAAAATGATAATATCCAATATATCATGATGAAAAAAAATGGTATCATTACATTTTAATAATACATTTTTTTATGCTAATGACTTTCTCCATATTATTCCAGATACCGAGATGGTTCCGTACGTCTACGAAATCCTCACATTGAACTCATGGATCAAGATATTCTATACCATCTCGCACTGGGCAGTGGCTCTCATGATCTACGCAGGATGTTTGGTGACGTTAAGGTGCGCAATGAGAATTCTTTGTATCTCATATTTCAAATATTTGTCATCAGGTGACGCGCGTTATGCTTTTATTTGGCTTGATAAAGACTCTTGTAATCATTTCATGTGCGATATTTTCGTCGTATCGCAATGATAACCAACAGGAAGTTACGATGATGTAATTTTTGACGTACTAACCCCCTCACTCATTGATCCTCACAATGAAGTTTAGTAAACATTTGTTTGTTTTCTTTTAATCATTGAAATTTGGCAATTATTACGCAGAGGAAAGTTTTGCCGTTTTGAATACTCGCGATGATAATGATTAAGATACATTTTATTGGTATCGTAAGTTGCTAGAAAATCAATAGCCGCGCACTTGAACGAACTGACCTTGATCTCTATGTAGATAATGTATTACTTTATTGACTCATTGCGACAAAAGCTTTTCTAGGGTTACACTCAGCGTGCGAAGTCACACGAGTGGAGAGTGATTTTAGAATCGTCAATAATTACGCTTGATTGACGTTGCATCGAATCTTCGAAAGTCATGCTAATCTTGCGAAATGAATTATCAACAGGATGTCGATTGGATATCGTTCGTTATCGAGTATCCACAGGATGTGGCTGGAGCTAGAATTAAGAGGATAGCTTAAGGTAGTTCTTCAGGGAGGCAGAAGTCATTAACACTAGAGACTAAATGTTATCATATTTTGTTAAACAAATATCGTAGAAATTCTTTCCACGAATAGTTAATTTTTTCGGCCATTAAAAGGAAAAATATTATTGTAATTTGTAAACAAGAACATTCATTTTAATGCTGTTTTAACTTCACTCGAATTATGATTATTATCGAAATGAAAGATGAATTTGAAATCCGGCAACATCATCAACCGTCAATTACATACGGAAAATTTCTATCCTCTCGAGATACACACCCGGCTGTCCCAATAACGCTACATTTTTTGAGGTTATAAACAGTTTATAATGAGTGCTGTTTGTAATAAGTTAATTTACGATAATGCATAAACTTTTTGCACGCACGATCATCGTTTATACATCATGGAATACACCCAGCCATGT
>JARQST010000078.1:278772-291089 GCA_030142225.1 Pachycephus smyrnensis | reverse complement strand
AAGACACAAAAATCTCGATTTGGAAAAAATTCACGCTTCTGAATTTAAAACGCTTATCCTGCAGAACTACCTTAATTACTTTTTTTTTATTTCGTTGAATTGCATTTCATCTCCTGCGCAATGTTAGACTAATACAAAGAAGTAAGTTCCATAAGAAAAAGAGTGACCTTGGATATGTCGAAAAAGCGTAAAAAACAATAATTAAATGTCATTGAAAAAAACTTTGCCATATATTCAATTGACACTCAGTTTTTTTTACAGAAAGTTTATAAGACATCTGTAGGACGTTCTGATTTTGACGTTATATAACTTGACGTGAAATAATATTCGTTAATTAAATGTTACAGTTCGTGTGCATGGGCGGTACACCAAAGCGCATGGAGCAATTTGCCTATTACATCATGAAGGAAATTGGCCACAAACTTCCGGCTGGAACGACTTTGCTCGATATTAGCCAGTATTCCTATCGCTACTCCATGTTCAAGGTCGGACCGGTGCTTTCCATTAGCGTAAGTACCAAATTTAATTAATTCGTGTACAGCAGTATGATCGAATTAGCAACACGATTATTTCTTTACTAAGCCTGATGAATATAGCAATAAAAAAAATCAAAATGCACTGTTCAAAAAACTAAGCTCAAAATTCAGGAAATACTTTCTTATTGGAAAGTGGTACTCTAAAATAAAAGTGACGTTATATAAAAATTACGTATACTTGTCTCTCTAGTTTTATGTAATTAGTATTAAAAAAATGTCTGATCAGCATTCCAGAATAATGACGGTCTTACTTTTCTGCCTACCTGCATTTCTGCTGACTTAACCTTCTTTTTTTGTATCTCTGGTTCTAGTTCTAGTCACAGTGGAAATAGCGAATAATCTATTTATCCGGAGTTATAAATCTTTTATTTTTATCTAGCACGGCATGGGAATACCTTCCGTCGGAATTCTTCTCCATGAGGTGATCAAGTTGATGTACCATGCCAAGGTTAAGGACCCCATATTCTTCAGAATTGGTACCTGTGGTGGAATTGGCATTGAAGGTGGTACCGTCGTTATCTCCGAGGAGGCGGTAGACGGCATGTTACGACCTTATCTGGAGTTGGTATGTAATGACTTTCACCGTACGTTAATGCAGGTGTTTGATGATTACTTTACAGCCTGTGGTGAACGTTATTCGTAGCTTTACCGGGTTGTACTTTGCAAACCGCAAATTACTGTGCAGTAAAATGTCTTTTTCTTGTTCACCATCTGCTGGATGAGTTTGAAAGATTCGCTAGTAGAGAAAAGGAACCAAACAAAGAAATTGTTAAGGTCTTTGTCCCTTTGAGGAAGAATTTTTTTGGTTGGCTTTTACTTTAAATCCCTGGTACTTAAATAAAGATTTAACTTTAAGTCCAGGTTCTATTCTTGGCTTATCATTCAATTTCGTCTTGTGGTTAGACGGTTTTTATATTTATAGCAACTTTAGACTTGTATTGAAATACCGGTTTGCACGTTAAGTTTTATTTGGCTTAGCCTTTTTAAACTGGTTACGCGCATTTTTAGTTGTTAATAAATAAGCCAGATGGCGTTAGTAGTGTAATCACATAACAAGATTTGTTCATGGTCGTTCAGCCTCACGTATTTACATTATACTTTGCTTGGAATTGAAATGCCAGTATTTATGCCCAGTGTTGCTGGTTATAATACAATTCCTGATGCGTTATATTTTTGTTTAGCCTGTTCTGGGTAAACTCCAGCGAAGACCAGCCAAATTGGACAGACAGCTGGCACGCGATTTGAAGGCCTTAGCTCATCCTGAAGATCCTTACGATACTATCATTGGCAAGACTATGTGCACCTACGATTTCTACGAAGGTCAAGGTAGACTCGACGGCGCCTTTTGTGAATTCACGGAAAACGAAAAGATGGAGTATCTCAATAAAGTGCATAAAGCTGGCGTAGCTAATATCGAGATGGAGAGTCTCTCCTTCGCAGCTCTCACTCATCATGCCGGTATAAAGTCTGCCGTAGTTTGCGTTACTTTCTTGGATCGACTGAAAGGCGATCAGGTAAATAAAGTTCAGCATATTCAATACGTAAAATGATATACGGCTGAGTTTTAATTACGTTTCTATCATCGATCAGGTTATGGCGCCGAAGGAAGTCCTGGACGAATGGCAGATGCGACCTCAGCAACTGATCTCAAGATACATCACGAGGTATCTTCAACGCAAAGGTCGACTGTCGGTCGAAGGTCATGGCTCAATGTGCGTCAAGAGTCCTCGTCGGTACAAGCTTGTACAACAAGAATCTGAAAACTACGATTAATTTTCAGATATTATTAGAACGACAAGCCTATTACGTATCTGTGTTCACGAACGAAACCGTTGAGAAGGATTGTACCTCGCGTGCGCCATTACTTTTTAAACGGGCGCAACCCCCTAAACCTCCCCTGATAGGAGCAAAGGGCGATAGAAGGATGAGCTGTAACAAATGTTTATTTGTATATTTATTTATTTATTTTGATGGTGAGTCCCCAGGAGCGTACGGCGGGAAGTTTGAAAATGTTTCACGACCATGACCACTGAGGATATATTGGTAGAGGGGGCCAGCCCCCTGTGTATTCTATGTCTTAAACGAAATGTATGGCGTTTCAACCCCCTTCAGAACTTCTATGCTGGTTCCGGCATATCTCCCGTACCCTGTGCCCACTAGCTGTCAAACAAAAAGTTCCATGAAGCTGTGGCCCTCTTCACTAGTATCTCCTCGGTGGTGTGACTCGTGTCAGGAAATATTTTTTAAACCAATTGTACTTCGTTTGCGTGGTTACGCAAAATTAATTGTCTTTTAGTACGTATGTGTTTCTGATTGATGATTTTATTGCGAGAATTACCTTCTGGAAAGGTCTCGTGGGTTGCGTGACGTTGTTTACGTCGACTGCTGGGAAAAGTGCGTTTACTTTTTTGATTTATTCAGCCGGAAGAATTACGAGATAAAAGGAATAACAAAATTTATTGCATTATATATTGTTGAGTGACCTTGTCCTTGGTATTTATTAAGGATTTTACAATTGTTAGGTGATATGAAAAATCGCTTAACGAATAATCTGTTTATTCATGTCTTCTGTTAATACGTGAAAAATATTTATTTATTTATTTGTAAATGAGGAAACAGACGCACTTTTCTCAATGCTGATTGAATAGTATTGACGTATGGACGCCATACTGTCTGATATTCTAAGTTTAGCTCTTGATTTACAAAACCAAAAGACGTACAAAAGCTCAAAACAATTTTAACGATTCATGCAGGATTTTTCGAAAGAGAAACAGCGAACTCCGAGCGCTGAATTTCTAGTACAAAGTGGACAGAATTTTTTATCCGCGAAGACGCGCATCCTCCGTAAAAATGTTGGCTGCGTGTCTTGTGATTTATTTAGCTGAAGACTGTCCTAAAAAGGAGCGTTCACAAATGATCGAACGTTTTCTTTTTCTGTTCTCTGACCAAGTCGATATCTCAATATTACTTTTATTCTTTTTTATTTTGAATGATTACACTTAAACTGATATATTTTCTTAAAGTCTCCTTTTTCGTATTGCATCACTGGGTTCACCGTGCGACGAGGTATATTTCTACGCAGAACCCAAAAAAAAAGGAGTGTCCACGGACGAAATAACGATTATAAATTGTAACTGAAATAATGAATATCCAATTAAGCGAATCCGTTGTATACGAAAGATTCGTTGTCGCTATAATAGATGTACATTCCAAATAATTTAACAATATTCGTGGTTCTGTGATTTATTCTTTAAAGATAAAACCGTACGCAAAAGCACATAAACGTTGCATACAGTCCGGCTGACATTGGGAACGTGTAAGAAACTTTGACGAGCGAATAATAAAATTCAAGTACTGCGATCAAGATGATTACGTAAGCGAGTAACAAGCGTGGTACACGAGATTCTTGTGAGGATGGACGTGACGGCATAAAAATAAGACAAGATATATAGTGACGTGACAGCGTTCTCTCGAGTGGTTCGCCGAATTATCAGTGACAAAGAAAAAAGCGTGAAAACGAGTAAACACAATGTTATCACACAAGTGCCAAAAAATCAGATTAACGAGGTTGGAGTCATTTTGAAAATTCTCCCTTTCGAATCAGCTCCTTCAGTACTTTTGCTTCGTGACAATGCTCGATGCTCTGCAATTTCTCTTTTATGCTCCTTCGCAGTTGGAGAAACGTATATACATATAAATATATATCAAGACGAAGCACAAACTAACAACTATTAAGAAGATTAGAAAACTTGAAAAGTATATAACGCGGAGTAGTTCACTATTATCGTATGATATTGATTATATTTAATGTCATTAAACACGTGACTCACGTTCCATCTGATAATATTGTCTGGATTCTCGTAAATTAAATTCAAGGCAGGATCATTAAGTATCGTAGAACTCACTGAGGCAGATTTCTTGCGCGAAAATATTTAAAGATAACAGTTATCGTGAAAGCATCGTAATTATTATTCCCAGCTACTATTACCTGCTTAATCCTCACAAAAGTAAAACAAACATACCCGCTACTCTGCACGAGCCACACTTTTAACGTAACTCTGGAACGAACTATTCAGATTTCGCTGACTGCTTGAAATATTCCAAGTAAATATTTCGAGTACTCTATATATATATTAGTTTCCACACTAGGGCTAATTAAATCTTATAATCATACACTCACCTGTTGCGTATCTTATACAGTCAGATTTAATTAAGAAAATCGCATCAATTAACAATGACCCTCGGTCATTTAACAAAAAGACGTTACGATATTCGCAAGAGACTCGTTACCCGTACCCTAATTAATAATGTTGTATACAGGGTGACTCCACCAGTGAATGGACAGGCCCCAGTAAATCGACGCGTTCACCTAAATTATATCTATACACAGTGATTTTAACACAAGTGTCCATTCACTGGATGCGTTTCTTAAGCTGTTCATTTACTGGTGGATTTACCCTGCCCCAAAGTTGTTGAAAATTCAAAAAGCATTTTCTTATTAACCTTACACGGATACTCCCCCTGGGCGTCCCCATGACTGATACCCTGGGATACTTTATCACCCCGCGCCTATTGGAGCGTACATTTTCCGTCGTACCATTGAACGGTATTTTACAAAGCATTCAATCTCCGAAGAGATTGGAGATTGGATTGAATAACGAATTATTCTTTAACGAAGGGATTGGTACGTATCAAATTGAAATTCGATGCATTGAATTTGGTAAAAAGTGCATTTGAATGGAACTCGCGGGAAGCATCTGCACACAAATGGCTGCTAAGAGAAGTCGCGTTTGGGTGATAAGGAACCTTGGGGTATCTTTCTGGGGTTAAAGAAAAACGTTTTACGCGATATATTATTAATATATAACTACTCTTACAGCTCCTCCTACTACTACCGTTACTATTACAATTACTTCTATGCTATTACTGTTACGTACGACTATTATTATTGTTATTGTCATTATTATTATGCAGTAATGGCTCTAGTGACCGGCTGTGTATGTTCGCTGGGCTCGATGTGTCTTGCTGAAAAATGTCTCCAAATGACCTGTCAGATCATTGTCTGTAATTATTATTTAATTAATGCATATATGCGTCGGGTATGCGTATTAAGTATGGATAAGATTCACGGTCAGCTTATACTTTCTGTGCATAATTGTTCTCAATTTGTCTGCGTCAAATAGTAGGTGCAATGCACAATGGCGTTGATATATATTCCGAGAGGAAAATGAGAAGGAAAACGAAAACGTAAGTAAACGATAGGATTGTCCTTGTCGCGCGTCGCTGAATGGAAACGCTAATATGCGTGAAGTTCGTGTTTATTGACGAGCGATTGAACGTGACAATGGATATTTGATTATTGGGGAAAAAAATGTATGGATTCGTAAGGAGTAACGTGATTTTATTTCACTCCGTGTGCTTCGCGTGCGTACAACTGCATTTTCGCACGTTGTGAAATAAGATTTTGTACGATACTCGTGGGAGAAACCTTTTCTAAACTCGTGTGAAACAAAATTTTCGCACTAGTATCATAAAGTACTATTATGTAAAATTTGCTTAACGATGTGGCATTGTTGTTCGGTGATTTTTTCGTTTAAAAGTGAAAATTAATGAAGAGAAAAATTTTTGGAGATCTCGTACAAATTCGAATGACCTTTTTTTTTAATGAAACAACGACATATCTGTGATGCATATTGATAACCGATGTTTATCTAGCTTTCTGTTTTTACTTTTTAATATTGACGTCGTTAAACGCTGAATTAAGGAGATGAGATTGTATTGTTGCTTGTGAATCGTCGCCATTTCTTCTGTCGTTATCTGTCTGTTTGTAATCCGCGAGTACGAATTGTGAGCGGAAAGTATATTCACGTTGCGTATTTAAGAAGAGAAGTTATCGTTAAGACAACGTCACACGGTTATAACTCACGTCTCTATGTAACACCGTAGACTATTAATTTGTACTTCAGGAGATTGAACCTGTCCTTTTAAAAGCTAATGTTGACATAACGATTAAGATGTTATTGATTGAGTGTTACATTATAAAAGGACAATAAAGGGATCTAATTAAAACACAACGTTCTTTAACGTTCTTACAGTTTTTTTTACCCGTTTAATTACGCTCGAATGAGATTGGAAAAGTAAATGGAAGTTTCATATAGTAATTGAATATTGCATAAAGTGAATTTAAAATAAATGAACAATCAGCCATCCTGATAATTCGTATTATTAATTAATACTTGTAGATATAAAAGGATTAATGAAGAAAATCGAGTCTGTCGAGTGATACGATTGAAATCAAAGCGGGTATGTAGTTCCAACATTTTCCGCTTAAGGGGGCAGCACCGCCTGGAAAATATCACAAGTATTAGGGTTGTTCGGGAGCTGGAAACTCGTTTTTCCAGGAGTCGGTCTTTCGGTAGAATACCTGGATTATAAGAACTAGACTCCTTATCGGATTCTTGAATACGTGCATTCTAATCATCGTCTGTATACCTTTTTTGATTGCTCTCTAATTTGCTAGTGTTCGTCTCTGTAATACAAACAGTGATAACAGGATACACCTGGTACTTTGTTTTATCGCTCTGTAACTTGCTAGTGCTCGTCTCTGTAATACAAACAGTGATAACAGGATACACCTGGTACAATAATGGTACATTACCGAAGGAGGATAACAGGTTTTTCGGTGTTTGACTGAAGATAATCGCACGAAGAACTGTACTTTGTAGAGACTGTTATCGACAGAGTAATTATTAATTGGATTGCGTGTATATGTTTTTGTAATTATTCAAACAATATAATTGTCTATTCCGTTTCAGGTAGTGTTCTATATGGACTAAAGAGTTCAAGGAACTTCTGTTAATTGGGCCTTATCGTCGTTCAGTCTATGGTAAACACGGAACATGAGGTAAGTCAAATAAAAAATATTTGAATATAGACACTAATTTCACGATTGATTTTCTAGTTTTACCAATCTTACGTATTTTAGAATTTCGAAGGTCTGGGTATTTATAAACTTGGTATTTCTCATTATGATAAATTTATTATTAAAAAAAAAGAATAATAATACACTAATGAGAATCATTTCTGAATTTATGAATTTCTGTCATCAATAATATAGTGAACCGAGGAAAAAATCACTTGCTTCCTTTTATCTTTGTTTCTACCCTCAAAATGACAGGCCTTATATCACGTATAAACTGTCAGGAAGTAATCAACCGATTCCATTGGTTGCCACCATTGAAAAGAGGAAGGATCACGCGCCGAGGGATGGTCAGATCATTTTAGAGGTATGAAAAACCATAAAATTCCGAAGCCTCATTTTTTTTATGACCGCTGTTAGATCTCCACAGGGGTTTGTCCACTGATAAAGATAATATTTCAAAAAATTCTTTGAGTGGAAGTAAAAAATTTTACGGTCAATATCGCACGGCATTTGCCGTCCATTTATGGGAACCATAATTTTCCATAGTCACAATGTCTAAGCCCGATGACGTGCAACACATGGCAACCCCTTACTTCCCGTGAAAAAATTGTACTGCTTGTATCCAAACCCTAATTTATGTCGACAAGCACCTAATTTTCATAATTTATTCAATTATTCATCATTCATTAAATCGGTACCTTTCGCCAAGTCCGAGTTCCGACTGAATGTTAATGACTATAAAAATCGTTTTATCATTTGCTTTCCGGTAAAAAACATGATACACAGTCGAGGATGAATTTTCTAATGTATTTTTTTTTATGAAAAATAAAAATCATAACATATCGGGGTCGCGTTTGAAATTTATGGAACGTTAAGCAAAAGTTATCCAAGGGATAAGGAATTTTATGATTGGGATTTTCTACATAGTATAAATTATTTTTATCAACAGCGCACTGTTATTTTCCATTATATTTGCACAAATAAGATTTCGTATAATTCACTGTAATTTTGAATATATCGAATATTTGTCGATTCGCCTTAAACGACTCAAGCGTAAAATTATGCAGATATTGTCACGTACGTAGGTCATGTGAATAAACAATCTCTCTGTATATACATATATATACATTTAAAGTACGTAGTAGCCCTCCAGATTGTAATTTCCATCCGTATCATTGATATTGCGACCATTTTGCAAGTTATAACAATTTGTCCCGCCATTTTCAGTTTAAAACGCCATTAATCACGTAACGTCATACAGTGCTTTCACATTTCACATGCAGTACATTTGTTCTCTTAAAAGCGTTAGTTTTGTCCAAAGAATGCCTCGTTATTTTTATACAGAAAATTGTATAAAACTGTTTGAAATATTAAATATAGAATAGTCAAAGGTCACAAAAATCTATTGGCAAATACCTCCAGACGCAATACTTTCATTTTTGGCATTCAAAGCAGATACTAACTACAGTTGCAATGAATTTAGAGGCATTTTGTGAAATATCGAAGATACGTGTCTAGAAAGCACTCAATGCCATTAAGCGTCCATAAAGCGAATGGTATACTGACTAATATATATCTTATTTGATATTCAAACTTGAATATAAAGCATTCAAGCGTACTAGGACGATAAGACGATTGGATAACAGTCTAGACGAAATTGATTGTTGCATCTGTAAGAATTATTTTTTTTTCAACGACCATGCCAAAAATTTTAGTAAAATAATGAATTAAGGAATGGATACCCTTAAGGAGTTAGCAGACCCTCACTTTTCCACTGTTAAAACACAGTTGGAACTTGATAAGAGCTTACAAAGGTTGCACCGATAATGACCGAGTTTAAAGACGAACTGCCAGAAGAAAAGCAAAAGCCGTTACTCAACACCAATTGAAAATTTCATAATTTTCATACTTCTTGAGCTACTCGGTTCTTATTTACCACGGTTAAGTCTTAGTATATTATTGTTGACGTCATAAATATTTGGTTGATTAAAAAAACTTTGTTAAACGACGTTAAGTTATAAAGAAATATTTAAAGCAGTTATATACTTCCCACGTTTTTCTTTAATTTTCAGACTGAACAAAGAGGGATAAATTATATTGCCTCAGCCCGCCCCATGATGAAACGACCTACGTCACGCGTGCTATGGTTTTATATAAATCCTTTCAGAAACCATTATATATGTATATAAATGTTTTTCTAAAGACCGTATAGTCGCTTTAACGCAGTTTCGAGGTTATTTTTAATATTGTACGAGGAAATTTCGAAGCCGTCATATTCTATTTGTCGTTTGTAATATTTATAACAGAATTAAGTTATACGTGGATTTTATTTTTGATGCGCTCCACTGAAATATCTCTGGAGGAAATATATAATCGTATCTGTTTCCGTTAGTGATGCCATTTTTTGCCTTTCTATTTTTTTGAAATACCCTTTTAAGGCAACGCCTTCGCACAGACTTTAAGCATGAAATGTATTGAAAATAGATTTGAAAAATTCGCGCGTCGAATAAAGTTATCGTATCGGTCGTCAGAGTATAAACTTGCCTCTTTTTCAAATTTATTCTCCAAAATCAAACATCGTCGCACCATCAGAAAAATCTTGATTCACGTCATACGCTTTTCGTAACAGATAATCCTATGGAAATCTTTCCGCCCTCTTTCCATTCGGTGGCTTTGACGAAAGTGAAGTTGAATCCACGTCGGAGCGAAACCTTCCGGCGTTATTGCCTGGAAGAAAAAGGAATGTTTAGTTTTTTACCATGCCTTTCTTTTGAATGTTGTTAAAGTATTACGGTAATAATGTCGTATTAGAATTAAAGGCATTATTATGACTATTTACTGAAAATAAGCCCCAAAGTTTTTCCAAATATTTTTGTCACTTTTTTGTGTAATGAGTTTTTGCAGTGACATAAAACTTTGGAGAAAGAAAAGGGAAAGAACCCAACATTTCAACATGGATTCCATAATACGTTACGGGCAATGAGCCGTGATGTGAATTCCGAAAAATTTAATGAGATCTATTCTCAATTTATCCTAGCGAATTTGGTTTTGCCAAAAAATGCCCAAGACATGATGGTCACTTGGTGAATTTTTGTTATTCTAAAATTATCAAAGTTTCTCCGTAAAAACATATGGCAGTTGAATTTTGGTAACTTTTTGGCAGAGAAATTAGAATGTTTGGTAATAAAAATTCATAAAAGCACCGATATTTTTTAGTTACTTTTAAGTTAAACATTGATTAACATCCAAAATGTTATCAAATCTTCACCGGATTGAGACTGTTACCAAAAAGCGACCAATTTAAACCTAAAAAATTCGGTCACAACGAATCCGCTAGGAATAATAAGGATCGGCGTAAACAAGTCAATGTTGATGACATTCGGAATCAAAGCCACGAAGTTACCTGCGTCTCTTATGCGACTGAAGTATCGTATATATCGTCATGGGATTTTGTGCAATTTTCAGGGGGTTGGCAGTTTTCATAAAAAAGAACGAAGGGTCTATTGCACACGACAGCGGAAAATTACGTTGCCAAACTTGTCGCACAATGAAAGGGCGACCTGTGTCTAAATCGCTATAAGAGCAAAATATACAGCTAGAATAAAGTAATTTGCGAAAAAAAGCTGTGGCGTAGTTCAAAAAAATAGAACAAATTTACAATTTATTTACGTTGATAATTAATTAACAAAAATTCGTTAACAAATTTTAGGCAATTATTAAAATATAAATACGTCCTCTACTTTGATCCAAATACCAGCTATTAATTAATCCTGATTAATTAATTAGAAAAAACGCAGTATGTCTACCGTACATTATTAACATAGTATAATACTGGACGTCAATCGTAGAAACATTGAAACTTTTTAAATTAGACTTTGACCTTTTCAATATTAAAAATGTAATTCCCTCACGTTAAATATAACGGAGGATTTATAACAGCAAACAACAATAAACTACATACGAGATAACTTACTTTGCATACTTAAGCAAACTTTCGATAAATTGCATTACGTATCTTGACGTGAACCTTGACCGAACGCGTAACTCCTAAATACTTTAAAAACTAATTTTAAAAAGAATGCCGCTAGAAAACCACAGGACGAAACAAATATCCTAAGTATATTTATCTTTTTAAGGATATCAAAAGCCCTTTATCTGTTAGATTTCAATGCCATAACCAGAGAGTTAAATCCCGAGAGTTGGACCTCGAGGTTCCAACTGTCAAGGTTTCACTGTACATCTCATTGTCTACAATCAATTGTCAATTAAACATAACCTAAGGTAATATTCACCGGATCTACAGGCAATGCACAATCGTGAAGTAGAATATTAGAGAGATTTGCCTGCCCAGCCTTAGACAGTGGCCCGATTCTTGGGTCATTATTAGTAATGTCATTTGCTGCCACTCGTGGCGCAAGTGTTCCAAGTTAGACGATTCAGGATGGCTGGATAACCTGTGGGAAGAAGAAAGAAATCAGCTGTACAGAAGAAACTGTCACTGACTGTCACTCAAAACCTCACCCGAAAACCGATGATATGCTTTCGAAATTTCTTCAAAATATAAAATTAAGATCAAATCAAAATCTCGTACTATATACGGAACAGATTAAAGTAAATTTAAACTTTGTAAAATTTCAAAAATGGATCGCGCTGAAATTGAAATATTAAAGAATTCAATTATTGAAATATTAAAATAATTAATTAATTTAATATATTTATACGTTAACACTTAGAAATTAGGAAGCACGACGAGGAACATTTAGAAGTACTGGAAGTTGCAAAATTTGTCGACGCGCAGGACTTGGAGAGTGGGGGGGGGGGGGGGGGGGGGGTACTTAAGTGTTTGGTCGGGCGCGGCG
>JARQST010000078.1:168140-274703 GCA_030142225.1 Pachycephus smyrnensis | reverse complement strand
GAGATCTTTGAGAATTTCAAGGAAAAAGCCGTATCTCCAACCGTTTTCGAGATACAGCCTCCCAAAGGTGCAATTTTTGGCACTTTTCAAAAGCAATAGAATGGAAGATTTTTCCGGGATGCGGGAGCTAGAGAGAGAGAGGGAGAGAGAGCGCAAGAGCGAATGTTAGCAGTAGGAGCACGAAAGGACGACTGATTTACACAAAGACTACGTTTACACGGCGGCCTTATTTCGGTTTAATTATTACTGATGTAAAGGAATTGATCAATCTCAAATATTCCTTAGAAGTAGAAATATCTGTTATTTATCAATTCCTTTAGATCGGTAATAACTAAACCAGAATAAGATCGCCGTGTAAACGTAGTCAATCACTATATACATGCCTGTATAGCTGAGTGAACGATGGAGTGATTTGTCAGAGGGAATGAGCACGTGAGATAAAAGCGAAAGAAAGAATGAGAATGATTGGCTGAGTGAATGAAGAAAAACGAAAGTAACAGGGAGAGTTAGTTAGGTTTTGGGAATTATGTGAGTAAGATGTGAGAAGAAGGATGATACCTTATGGGTTCCCTATAATTACACGAAACCCCATCCCGAATTGAATTTCCCACCTCGTGCGCTCCCCTTGTAAGTGTTTCTCGCCGTGGTTCCTAATTCCTAAGCGTTAACGTATAAATAAATTAATTATTTTAATATTTCAATAATTGAATTCTTTAATATTTCAATTTCAGCGCGATCCATTTTATTTTAATCTATTCCGTATATTGTACGAGATTTTTATTTGGTCTTAATTTTATATTTTGAAGAAATTTCGAAAGCATATCTTCGGTTTTTGGGTGAGGTTTTGAGTGACAGTCAGTGACAGTTTCTTCTGTACAGCTGATTTCTTCCTTCTTCCCGCGGGTTATCCAGCCATCCTGAATCGTCTAACTTGGAACACTTGCGCAATGAGTGGCAGCAAATGACATTACTAATAATGACCCAAAAATCGGGCCACTTCCAACATATGAACTTTCGTCACCCCTTTAATCTTACTTCCTGCGCACAACTCATGTTGCCGTCTTGCTGTGGTTATAATGTACCATATACTATACTATGCCATATATCGTACAACCTGAAGTTGCAGCCTAACTCGACCGTAACTGCACGTAAGTACAACAGTGAAGCTACGATTAGTTGGAACCTCTCTCGTTGCACGGACTGCCTTGATATAGCTGCAACTCAATTGCAGGTAGTGGGATTAGAAGCACGTTAACAGACTTAACCTCGCTCATTGAGAAAACCTCCATCATTACACGACCTTGATTCTCGTTTGTATCCAACAATCGAGATTTACACTCTATGTGCTTTAATAGACGCTTCCTATTATCGCAAAGCGTACGTGATTATATAACTAATTATTGCCTAGGATCCTAACACCATCCGAATACCTGATCGGATCACGAATTGCATTGAATCATGATAACAAGCAGCTTTGGAAACATCTAGCACCACCTTGAGGATCCTGAATATCGAGAAGGAAGTAAGGTTAGGCCCTAATCTTATTTCAATTTAATCCGCCCTCCAAGGCAGTTCGAACCCAGCATCCATTTTCAGCATCGCCAAGGGGCATAGTAACAGGGTTAACGAACTCGGCGAGATAAAATCTCTATATACAAGCTAAACTGTATTTGTAATAAATCACAAGTTTTCTGGCATATCCCGGACTCTAAATCGGATCATGTATTTCGTAATTAGCTGCACGAGGAGATATAATAGTGCCTTGGAATTTCCTCTAATTATATTATGTAAGGTTTAGGTATTAATGATATATCACTATAGCTTGTCTAGACTCATTGATACACTGAACGTAGCAATTATCATGACAATATTACCGAACATCCGAAACTGTCTTCTAACGAGGATGCTTGTTATGGAGCAATTTTGAAAATTGATAAATAGACACATCAAAGACCAAGAGATCCTTAAGAGATGCGAATAAAATACAGGGTACTTGATATATGATGTTCTTCTAGAGATAAGGATGTTGAGAAAAACTCGCTATGGGATCTTTTGTTAACGTGGAATCCGACAAAGCTATCTTTTGTATTACATACAAAAATGGAAATTTTCTTTCTGCGAATATTAAAATTGGAAATGTATTTTTGTTAATTAACGATAGTATTGAATTGAAGACAAAAATCATTATTAATTTTTATCATTTAATGGCAGCAATTATATAGCGTAAAAAGCTTTAAATAATCAGTATGAATAATGATAATGGAAGCTTTTGTTGATCTGACTAATTAGATGTAACACGTTGTACACAGCTATTATGTATATGTATACATCTGTTAAACAGCCATTATCATACAATTACCATAAACCCTTAAGGCATTTAGTTAGAAAGCTTTTTGCATGATTACTTACGTTATCTTCTTATCCGGTGTAGTCTGATGGTGAATTAAACAGATGTCTTATCAAAGTCTACCAAAGAATATCTGATCTTTTTAACTATATTTTTATGGCACGTATACCCCCCTCTAATAACGATAACCAAATCCTAAAAATAGTTGTGAATACAAATTACCCATTTTTCGTGAAATTGCCAAGTTCCATTATTCTTGAATTTTCGTAATCCTATAGAATACGATGATTTCACAGAAATTCTGATATCTGAATAAATCATTTTTTTGTTGAAATATCAAAAATACGTTATTCGTAGTTCCCTCGAATAAGTCAAAGCCAACGAGACGAACAGTATTACGATTACCAAACTCGAAAAGGATAATATCAAACGACCGATATCAAATTTTCGAATGACACGTCTCAATTTTCAAAGTAATATAATTCTTGTCATTTAACAAGATCAAGGAAAAAGCCTGTACTGCTCTCGAGCAGAAAGTTAGAATTGTAATTTTGCAATTTTACCAATTAAATAATTTCGTGTAATATATTTGACAGTATAACTAAGCTCTAATTTAATTGGAATGGAGGAAAACTCTAATTTCATATTATAATTATATCGTATCGTTCAAGCGTTCCTCGAATTCGTCAGATCGAATAAAATTCAAAAATAAGGAAAACTACTGTAACATCGTTCAGAAAGTATATGCATTAAATAAATACAATGCTAAGATTATACAATATATTACTATATCGAGATACCTTGTGTAAATATTATATAACCTATTGCATCCGATGTGGATCTTGAGCTCTTCTTCTGCTCCAACAATTTTTCTTCGTTCAACAGCATCAGGTAGATATTGAACTGCATCTGCGCAGCATGTTGGGTAGTAAACTCGGAAACTTCGCCAATTTCTTGCACCACTAGAAAATGGCCAACTGCTACTCGAGATAACCCAACAAACTTTTTTTTTTACTACAACGGAGCTCAAAGCTTTGAACAGAAGTTACAGCAAACTAAAGACTCGTGTAGACAATAGACACTAGACTTTAGGAGGATATAAAAGCACTAGACAGCAGCTGTTATCCTAATTTAAACCGTATCCTAATACTGTTGAAAATTTGAAAAATTAGTATCTAAATCCATCCAATGATACATGCATTTAATTAAATATAAATATATCAAATAATTTTTATGTGTTTTCTACTTCATATTCGATTATACGCATTTATCACAGGTATCTTGAAATCAATCAATCTTGAAAGTTTCGAATAACATCCCGTGGGGTACATAAATTCACGTTTAGTATCCAAATCTGTATGGGTTAGATGGTCGCCATTTTTGGCAAGGAAATCTCTTATGCTCAAAGAGACTGCAGATGCATTACTCCTGATCAACGTCCCAGATATATACGGTATATATATATACTTTGAGACTAGACATTTGCAGGACATTTCTGGTCTGGCACCTCCTACACTATCAGTGAAAAGTCACTAGATACCCTGCGAAGTACTAGGATGAAGCCAGAACCGTGACAGAGCCGCCATTGTTTCGTAAAATAGTCAGAAAGTTTCAAGCCTTAATATATTGCGGTAACATTCATTATTATAATTTTCTTTTGTGATATACACCTATGCCCACTTAATGAAAATAAGTATAATCTAATGCAGATTGATACAGATATAAATACCGAAATGACGTCTTTCATTGATTTATACAATATATATACACACAGTAACAAGTAAATAAAAAAAATTAATATACAAATTTCAAATGATTAATTCGAACATGAAATTTAATAGGAATTAACACCTCGTTAATATATTCGTATGAATTATAAACGTGCGTGAATACGTATATGTGAAATTATAAGGTAAAGTAATTCAGTAAATCAGAATTTCTCGATAGCGATTTAATTTGCTTAACAGTAATTTATTTCGCCTGTCGCGCGTGTCGATTTAATTACGTAAGGAAACGATGGACTCTGTAATCAATTGTAATTTCCGAGGGGCGAAGAATCGTAATTTAATTAAGTTTTATATAAGAAATTTACGATGGACTATCACTTTAGGAAAACACTGTAGCGATGTGGTCCATGCATCTTGAATTACGTAGATTAGAGCGTGTACTTGATTTAATTGAATTAAACTGCCGTCCTAAGTCTTATAACTTAATCAGCAAGATTAGTACGAGATTAATCAATTAGTCCAAGTAAAAAGGCTCGTGCAAATAAGGTCAAAGACTAACTTCGCTTTGATTGCATGAAAAATAAAAGAAAAAAGGATAAAAAGCCTGAAATAACGTATCGATGTAATAAAACATTTTTTTAAGGTATAAAAACGTTATTCATTTTATTTACTTACCTCCGTTGGATGGTCAATGATGAATATTCAACGACAGGATTCGTCAGTTGAATTTATTACTTTTAATTGGGAAAAAATTACTGGGCAATTGTGCCATTATCAATGGATGACATAACTTTATATTAATTCCATATACAGGTGTACGACAATGTCATTAAAAATTTTGTAGAAATAAATCTTCAGTTTTGAATTCATATTACACGCAGAATATTCAACGTTAATCTTCACTCATTATTCATTATGCAAATCGATCGCCAGGCTTAAATTGTACAGGTCTAATGAATTATAGAAATTTGAATATTAAAAACGTAGATTCTGTATAATATATAGTAACGTGTACCTTCGATATACCAAAAGCGTTTATCTATTCAAATTACATTGATTTGTTATTAATAAATATATATATATATATATATATATTCATGGAATACATCGTACAGTCAATCCACGAGTCAAATGCGAGGTGACTCTTTTGCGTTGAAAGTCACAGAGAGATGGCCTCTGTAAAATACAATGTTATCGTGAACGGACTATATTCTTTAATAGCACTGAAAAAGTTTCATTACGATTCAACAGATCGATGCAGTCCGATTGGGCAATTGCTATTGTTCGTTAATAATCATTTATACATAGGTGGTTTGCTGTCAAGTCCCAAATTCATTATTGGTTGAGGTCGGTGAAACAATACCATAATCAGTATGGTGTCTCTTATCAGTTGTTGAACGACAATTCATCCTTGTGGTTTGCAAATGACTTTCTCCACTGCTGTGACGCCATTGATTGGATGCAAATCTCAATCGTCCTGAAAATCAAAAATAGGGAATTCCTGTGACCTATAAATAAAATACAATTGCCCTATACAAGGTCCATAAGTTTAACGACCACAGTTCACGCACGCTTCTAATCACTTATTTGGATCGTGAAAGATAATGAATCTTTTCGTCTAAGAATACGAGCGAATACATTATTACCATTAGTGACATAACCTACAAGTCGTAAAAAGAAAATATCACAGGACCGTTCCTCCATTAAGACAGCTCTTTTTATAGCAAATAAAAGCAAAGCCCTGAGTCTCAAAACGTTCGTATCCAAAAAAAGAAACAAATTTTATACAAAGTACCACGACCCTAGGTGCTCCTGTTTCATTAAATAAGAGTTACGACCCACTGAGCTATTCAATCTTCTCAACAGTGAATTTCTATGTTTTAAGGACGAAATTATATCAGCCACGTCAAGCCTAGAATTAGATGAGAGGTTGTGATATGAAAAAAAAAATAAAATAAGAAAACAGACATTTGCTCCGTGTTACCTGTCTGGCTTACCAGAATGCGTTGGTACGACGTCCGAGCGATTATGTTTCATTAGATCTTGTGCTTGGCTATGACGTACATGCTGACGTCCAAGAAGACAGTAGCACTCGCAGATTATTTGTTGAAAATAAACCCGAAACCTAAAACAGAATTTCATCATATACAATGCAATAAACGGTTGGCAGCTTTTAGTGTAAAAATAATATAAAATAAAACGAATACCCTACCAACCCGACAACTCCGTTTCAGGTGAGTTTAAAAATGTCAACAGGGTATCAATGAACATCGATGAAAGATTGAACGCGACGCCTACAAATGAGAATGGAGTAAAGTATCCAATCTTGTTTCCGACATGATTTAACGTTTCCTTATATGGGCATTTGACAAGACGACAAATCGTCTCGTGAAGCTCCTATTACAGGCGTGCAGATTGCGATACGTTAAAATAACGAATTACTCCATGATTTATGCAAGCAAAGTCTTTTATTATCGATTGAAAAATAAACGTACTTCCTTATCGCTTTCCAACGACGGATTTACACTATGAAAAATTCGCGAAGCAAGAGTATCGGTATGCATGTCATACTTCTTTGAACGAAGGTAGACTTCTCTTGGGTATCTTTTTTTATAAGCGCATACGTTTTTTTTCGGGTTCCCTTGGCGCTTTTTTTCCTCGTCCTTGCCCATGCCAGTCAGGCGCTTTTCCAAGTTATTAGGATACACGTACGCTTCATCCTTTTTGTAGGGCTTTTCTATTTCTCTTAGCGTTTACAAATAAAACAGAAAAGTACTCAAGAAATTTCGAGTTAATCTAATCGCCAAAAAAAATGAATCCCGAATTACAGTATTTCTTGTTAATGACGAATTCGTCTTAATATCAAAATCTAATTATTATTTTATACAAGAAAAGTACTTTCGCCTGTCGTTTCTAGGAATTTTCATTAACACCCTTATCTCGTTATACTAATAATATACGTATATAGATTATTACCTAGTGTTCATCCAGTAGTATATTATGGGATTCACCATGGCGTTGGACATGGCCAACCAGTAAAAGCTCAGGTAAATGTGCTGAGCGTAACTGCTCTCGGTAAAGCTGCGGTTGTGATATGCAAAAATGAAGTAGCCATGATACGGCAGCCAGCAGACAGCAAAAATTGTCACCACGATTATGAACATTCTAACAACCTGTGTTTAACAAAATCAAAAACAATATATATATATACAAACAAAAGTTAACAATAACGTAAAAACAAATAAACTACGATTGAAATCATACCTTGCGCTTCGATTTCACGGATTCTTTCTGATGCTGCGTATGTTCACCGATTGACCTTGAACCCCATAATTCACGACCCATCAATGTATAACAGATACCCATTGCCGTCACGGGAATGAGATACGTCACGCCGAGGAACACCAGGTTATATCTGTAACAGATTATCATAAAATTCCTTTATCATTATTTTCTTGGAATTTATTACATTCATTTAGATAGTACACAGTACCGATCATCTTTTCCGCAAGCATTTTTATTTTACGGTGACGACTGTGTCGAGTGAGTGCTTCAAATGAACATCCCTAAGCGGATTCCGTAAAGTTTTATATTCTAACGTTAGTTTATGAAGATCTAAAAGAGAATCGTACGGATTCTGTAAAGTTTCATGGAATTTTTCTTCTTTTTCTTTGGAGGAACGCAGTCTTGCCCTTTGGTGACGTCAAAGGAAAATATCTTGGTATTACATTCCGTGCAGGATTCTTAAGGACTGTTTCACCATAGACTGAATTCTTAATATATAGTATAAAGACACACACACATAATTTGTATGACTTTTACAATTTTTAAATAAGGTTTTAGGCGTAAATTTAGTATAGTACAGTAAATAAAATAATTTATGCAACATTTTTGGAGGTATACTTCTATAATCCCTATAGCGTATTGACGCCATATGACGTCAATACCGTCAAAGGGGTTAATATATTCGTATATAATAATTTTGTATGACGCGTAAGACATCAATCATGCAATAATTCAGAGTTTTGCTTTACGTTGAATACTACGAAATTCACTGTAAAGAAAACTGTCAATTTTACCTCAATCAATCATGTTATTTACTCGCATGACACATTTGCCATGTTCCAACATAATTTTACACCGAGTGGCAAAAAATCACGAGAAACGTATCGACCTGATGTTAATGGCATAAGACATGGCATAAAGAGATAATCTGATATCAATTTTCTTATTGGGTATAAGAAAACTAATCACATAATAATGTGATACAAGTATATCGACTCAATTCATTTTTTGTGTGATCAATAGCTTATAACAGCAAAAAAAATTCGTTAAGCCGTCCTTAATCATTAATTAGACGTCTAACTGTCAATCCTTATATCCTGATTGATTAACTTTCTCAGTACATTGCTTATTTTCTTATCGCCCAGTACCTAATCCTAAATCCTCAAGATACTTAATTACAAGTCGAGTTGACTAAAGGATACAGAAAAATCACATTGATACTTAATCAAGTGAAATTAATGACTTAAAGACACAAAGATTCATCAAATTTTGATTATTCAAATAATTCAAGAGTCTCAAACGAAACCTTTAGGCATCTCTTATATAATGATATTAATTCTCATATTCTACTGTCATATATATATATATATACTTTAAACAAACAAGAAAGCAAACAAAACTCTGTTAATTACGCAAGAGTACTTTTAGCAGTCTCCCAGGTATACTCTGCGCAAACAACTCGAGCATTCAGTCCTCTTAAGGGAAAACACGTATTAATTTCCAAACCGCTTTTCTAGAAAACCAGTAACATACTTTTTTTTTAACTGTCACAGTCAGTACAAAGACTGATACCTGCCACGATTCCCAAGAGAGAAACAGAGCGTTAAATATGTCATGCAAAAATATTCTTATACAACTGTTTATTATTATTCCGTATGAATTGTACAGCCAGAAAGAAAAATAGTATAAAAAGACCAGAAAAGGCCAATTGCATGAGTGAAATTTAATCGATCAGCACAGGTCGTTGTACGCAAATGAAAAAAGGTTCACACTAAGGATTACATTAGAATCACAAAAAAATATATACATAAGGTTATTCATGTGCCATTTAAAGTGGTTCTACCATATAAATCAAATGGATAGGTTAACTACAGGTGATGCGTTTATCGTGAATAACCCTGTATACGGTCTATAGCAGCCTAGAGAAAGAAATAAAATTATAGTAGGCATAGAATATTTTGAAAAAGTGAAAAACATTAAGAAATATATATTTCAATATATTACATGTACTCCATCATACTGTTTGGATAGCGACCATCTGGCCATAGCATGTAGCAAACATTTCTAGTTTGCCCATTTGAATATCTGCAAAAAAAATAATCACCATTGTCAATAAAACTTACATCGATATCGATCAAGTATCGATATATTTATTCCTATCATACAATGCGCCCACGGTACCTGCGTGTCAAAGTAGTCGAGTAAAGTAAACACGGCAGCGCCAAAAGGGCCGAGGCAAACCAAATCAATGCCAACGCTAATCTTGCTCTCCGTCGAGACATATGATGCTGAAGTGGTCGCATGATTGCCATATATCTGTCAACAGAAAAGCAAAAACAATGTATGATTAAAAAAATATTCATTCGTCTCACTCGGAATTTCTTATAAATAAATATCTAAGCTACGTTATCTGTAACGGATAGAAAATATTGTAGATAAATATATCGTATATTATTGTGCGTCTTGTGTTTGTAAAAATATATATATATGAATATAATATTATATTGTGATATTCATCGTGTTGAATTATAGAGCAATTACATTCTGTGACGAGGGTTTAATCCACTTTTAACACAACTTACAGCTGTGTGAGTCTAATGTGAAATGGCTGATTAATGCCAGCAGCTCTGTCACGCGGTATTATTTCAAGTACGTTTGCGTGATGGTACCATATGAGGATTAATATTCGAACAGGGAAATTCCAGTTAGAACCAGGCCAGAATAGAATGCAGTTATTTCCTGGGAGACCCGAATGACGTTATTGGACATTTTGAATCGTATCGATTGTTTTCATTCAGTTAACCCTGTTGAAAATAACAGTAAAATCTTTGTTTGTTTAAATACCAAGTACATAAACTTTGCACTACATTTAGAGGAACATTAATGGTATCGCCATGGAAATTATTTTATCGTGCAAAATATATTTTATTACGGATTCTGAGTAACGCATTAGCAACTACAACATCGATATAGAGATATCTATTATATAGGATTATATCACGAGTCATTAAGTTTTAGAGGTGATAAAATATAACGTCTGTTGATAGGCGGTCATGGTTAATCCTGAACTTAGTTTGGATATTTCTTTAGGCCGTTATCGTTATTGGACATCAGATATGTACATTATATATAAACCTGACCCAACCTGACCCGACCTAACCTAAAGCCTTATAATGTCACGTATCACATGCTTCTGGAGTTGTAGGCGCGATATTGAATTTTCTCATGAAAATTTTACGCCACAACGTAGGCGCTGCTTCACAATGGCCAATCTGAAAAAATTTACTCAACCTCGGAGACAATAGTAGTATGAAATATTAAGCGCACAATCTTTTATCACGGTGTAGGATCTCGGATGGTGGAAAGATATTTTTTGATTCAAGTATTGATCGCGTTGTCCGTACGATGATAAAGGTATTCGTAAAAACCTATAGAATTTTTCGTATCAGTTATTGCGAAAAGGCTTCAACGTGAAATTCCAATATTTGTTTTATCCTTCTTTTCGTCCACTTTGCGCAATTCTTCGCGATAAAAATAAACACTGATAAAATTCTCTTTCGGACGATGCTACAGGTGCGATAAATAGCCGAAGATCTTCGCAACTTGTCCAATAAACAATTTCTTGGAACGAATAGCTATCACGCTTGAGCTGTTCATATTTCTAGGATTTAAGGGGGAATAAAAAAATTCTTTCCGAATATATTTCATATATCGTCAGAGTATATAGATATATACGCGTACGCGATATAATCGGCTAGAAATAAAAAGCTATTCTACTAAAGCGAAAAGGTCACTTGTTAGGAGTCTTAAGGACTTAAAAATGCAAACAGTCGGTGTTCAAGTGAAACTAAGCCGTCTGTGAATTAGGTTGCCAGATGGAAGGCATCGTTTTGAAAATGTCTAAAGTGACGGTTGGTACGAATATAACATCTCGATATATGATAAATAAAGGCTTTAATAATTCTCACGAGGAAAATTTAATGTTTATTAACATCAATAAACATTTTATTGATAGTTTACTATAACTGAAAGGCCAAATGGGATGAAAATAAAATATATATTAAGAAGCTGCCAAGTTCCACGACACCCCATGAAATGGGCGTCGATGGGAAAAGTTCCGGTTTCAATTTGGCGCAGAGGGTGTCGTAATACTAGACCAGGCTGAAAACAGTTACCTCCATTAGAAAATTAATAGTTGCACCAGTAATATCAGTATATCAAAAAGATAATTGAAACAAGAAAATGGTCAGCGTTATAATCCGCTAGATAAAAAAATATATAATAATCTTAAAATCATTTCACTCGTTGACTTGAGCACCTTCGCCACTCTAGTTTGATCGAACCCATTAATTAAAAGCGCCCGTAATTAGTTGTTTACTTCAAACAATAATGTCGAAGTAGAGAATTTTCGGCGAATCGTAAGAATGCCTCATAATTTCATTAAAAAATTTCCATTCAACCACTCTAAATATTTTTCGCGAAAATCAGCACGACTGTATAATTACGTTTTCATTGAATAATATATTTGAACATCGATATATCGTAAAAAAATATATATAATAGGTACCGCCCTAATCCGTATATATTTAATTCGTATTATGCAGAAACCTATCCATTTATGGAATGGAATTTGGATTCGCCAAAAGGACAAGCACCACCAAGGACATTACATTGAAGTATATTGGCAGGAAAAGTCCGTTAGAGTGTAAAAACGACAGAGGACTGTTCCAATTGGAATCCCATTATTTCTCGCAAGACGGATTGTCGGCTTTTATTGATCTCGCGATCTAGTGGGAAGCAGACTTTTCCAAGTTTTAACAAAAACGGAATATACCAGCGTATTTCAAAAGGGATGTACTTTAAAGAACAATGTTCAATGTTTCAATTATACATTAAGTATAATTGAACTTTCGTAGAAGTCACGAATAACGTCAACCCTTAGAATCTGACTGATGAAAACAAGCAAAGCTCAAGTTCCTAGCTGTTTAAAAGATTTTAAAGATTTTGAAAAACAATCATCAATGTTTCAATTATATATTAAGTATAATTGAACTTTCATAGACTTCACGAATAACGTTAATCCTTAGAATATAGACTGATGAAAACAAACAAGGCTCAACAAGTTCCTAGCTGCTTATTAATATTCGCTGAATTTCATTCTACGTCAGTTGCATAACCAGAGCACCTGCTTCTAATTATTTCGTACATTGTTAAACCAATCATTAGCTATACCTGCGTCTATTACCTATCAAAACCATACGGACTATTATGCGAAATTGAATGGCACTTTTGACACGTACAATAAACGGCATTTAGACTACGCTCGAGAAAATTTCATTTCAAAGGATTAATGTTTTTACCACAAGACGTGAGTTCGATGACTTAACGTTAAACGTAATATATTATTATAAATATATATTATATTATTATATATGTTAAAGTATTATATATCATAATAATATATAGTATATAATATATAGAGAGGAAATAGTGCCATCAATCTCATAAAGAAATATCATTCTGCACTAAAAGATCGATGTAGAAAAGTTTTCATGTCTGCTGTTTGCACAATGCTCCATGAACTTGCAAAAAATTGAATTTTCATGTTTCACGCTTCTTTACAGTTGCGTATCTACAGTCTGCAATAGACATACACTGGATCAATAAAAATAGTGATAGGAGGAATAATGTTGTCGATATTACTGACAATTGTGGCACGAAAGAATCTAAAGGGTTTTCTATGTACCTGTCAATTCGCCCAAGAATGATTTGGTCACTGAATTTTCTTTTCCATTTTTAAAACAAGTCACGTGCCATCTGCTTAATGATACAAGTACACGTAACAATTCGTGTCAGTCTTCTTCGTTACTGAAAATGAATATATTATGCTTGTTATAGATTAAAAAAACCGGTCAAATACGAGACGGGCTTCGCGCGATTAGTCTTCCGTACCCCCTAAAACTGGTCCAATTTTATATATTTTTTTTTTCAAAGACTGCGTACATCAGAAGATTTTTTATAGCTTTTGCATAACCTCCCCATTGTTTTATATATTGTAAAATTTTTTCAGATTTTTTGTATTGATATTTTCGGAGAAAGAGATGGCGGACACAAGCGTGTGACAGACAGACAGACACCGTGTTGAACCCATAAATGTTCCGTTTTCTCCTAAAAGGGATACATAAAATTCTTTTCGAAATTGCAACCGTTCTGTCAAAGTTGAAAATTAATGACAATCTTTTTTCGCTTCATTAACCACGAACGAGGAGTCCCGCTTTCTTTGTTCTTTTATCCTTTGCATTCCATTCTCGTTCTCTTTCACTTTTTCTGACCTTTTTTTTAACCTCTTTTTCTATCAATTTAGTGAAGTAATGAAACGTACATATTTTCATGTTACAAACGAAATACCTAATCAGTTATATTACGTAATAAACGTCAAAATGTAATACTTAAACGCGCCATTCTATTGCTCCAAAACGGTTTAAACAAAATTTTTTATACTGATTGCGTATAATCATCATTTTGGAAATTTGCAAACTATCATTTTTTCCAAAGCAAAGTGTGAGGACAGCATCGACACAGCTATGTTCACAACGGTAAACTGTAAATGTTTTTCTGGAAAAAAAAACTAAACCTTGGGGCATCTAGCATTGGAGTTCCAAGCTATTAAAATAGCTAGGTGTTAAGACCTAGGCGTAACCATTACCAAGCCCATCACACAAATTCCGGCTGTCGAGCAATGAAAAAATTTTGAAAATTTCAATGTGAGTGCCGCTTTATGGTACTTGAAGTAGACGTAATGTAAAAGCAACCTTTCAGGACCACCCCCAAAGTATACACGAGTCCCTCAAAGTGGCCGGAATACAAATGGAAAGTCTTTCAAGTATTCTTTCGAGTTATTTAAATATAATATATACATATATATATATATATTTACTTGCTTTAACTCACTCCAAATCTTCAATACAATGAATATAACGTCCGCATAATATCGATAAAACTTTATTGTATCGACGACGCATCCCAATCCTGTAGATACCCCATCGATTGCTTATCAAACTGACTTTCTGTAATTGGAAAAACCAAATCTATATAATTTATCGAACTCTAAGGGAAGTTATCCAATATTCAACTGCTTATCTAATCCATACATTTTTCCTTATGCCAAGAAAACCCTGTATTTATCGCATACGAGTTTCATCGTAACTCAAAAGGCACGAAAATCAAGTATAATATCCGGAAAAAAATTCACCAAAAAACTCGAGCTTTTAAGTAAACATGTAAATGAGCAAGTCCTGATATAACGAAAAAATTCACTTAAATTTCAATACCAAGTTGACACTCTCATATCCCGTGTGAAAAGGGTACATTTTGTAAATTCACAATCATTTTCCCAAATTGCCGCATTACGTTTGCAATGACAAGCAAAAAATATATTTCAAAAGAGTAAATTCCTCTATTGACAAGTATCTGCACGAGAAGATCAAAATAACTACCCAGATAGCACATGATACTCTCAGAAGGTACTCAATATTCTTAGTAGATCCCCCCCCCATGAATATAATAAACATTCAAAACATAAAAAAATATATTTCGGTAGAAAACATTCTGAGCATATGCAAAGAAAATTCATAAGTCCTAAGAATATCATTGTGCTATCTAGGTACGTCATTATATCGAGATATATGTCACACATATATTAAATGCATGATTAATCATTAACGAGGACACGATCCATTATGCAGTCACAAAAAAAATGATTTTCTAACGAAAACACAATAAGTACAAATAAATTGCCTTACGCAGTTCTAAACCATTAAATAGAACAGTACTGAAGTTTCTGCTGAAGATTTTATCAATGGAACAGACTTAAACTTCAACCGAGTAAATACCCTTTTCATGTTAATGCTCCATTTTCTCAGAGTTACTTCCCTTAAATGAGTTTACCTGATTTCTTGATTCGAGTTATAAAACAGTCCCGGATAATCTCTGCTGACGTGTCGGCTAATAGTCTGAGTTCGGCTTCATAATCATTTGAGGTTTTCCCATAATCAACCACTATACCACGTCCCAGATAGCACAACGATATTCTTTGGATATATGAATTTTTTTTGCATATTCTCAGAATATACTGGGATCTTCTAAGAATACTGAGTATCATCTGAGAATATCATGTGCTATCTGGGGTGTATTTAACCTGAAGAATATTCCCAGATAGCACATGATACTTTCAGAAGGTACTCAATATTCTTCGTAGATCCCAGTACACTCTGAGGATATGGAGAAAAAGTTAATATATCCTAAGAATATCATTGTGCTATCTGGGTTTATACTTATAGTATCGATACTTTTCGGAGAGAAACGCTTAGGCTCGTACTTGTATATCTATCTCTTATAACATCTCTTAAGCTAAGGGTAACTTTAATCAATCAGCAATCACAAATATATCCTAAATCTGGATGCTCAGTGGTTAACTATATTTTTAGCTTAAGAGACGCTACAAGAGAGAGGTATGGGTGCTAATGATATATAATATATTAATACTAAACCGTTCATTACGTAAGAATTCATTTCCCTTGCTAATATACATAAATGAAATCTCGCATTCTATATTTGACGTAAATTACAAGTAATTTAGCAGATCACAAAATATTTCAATGACGTTTGACTGGCCAGTTGGCTAGGCTAAACGGAAGTTAGATAATCTAATCTCCTTTCTAATTTGAAACATAATTGAATTTTCAATTACCATATTGTTAACCCTTTAGAACAGCAGAGATCAAAATTTACCTGGTATCTCCAAATCGAATCTGCCTATCTGAAACTTGAAACAGTTTACAACGCATTAAAATAATAAATAAGAAAAATAAACGAGGAAAAGAAAAAGATGAGCGTCATATTAAAAAATAACGTGTTACAAATATATCTGTATATCATGATATATTTGTATATCTATATGTATGCAGTGGTGTGCAAAAGTTTTTGGCTATATTCAAATACACTTTAGGTGTTCCTTAGCCAAAGACTTTTGCACGAGAATGTACGACGTTGAACAAGTGATTCTTTTGATAGACCAACGTATAAGGTGTAGACCCATCTTATAGGTTAGAGTTCAGAAGTTCTTTTTGAAAGATGACCACGCTGCATTCTGGCGAGTAATCATACTAGAAAGTTGTCGAATAGGAATGCTAATATAATAGAAAAGTTTCTTGCGAACTTTGAAAAGCAACTAAAAAGCCACTTGCCAACGATGGCGGATGTGTCGTGAAGCTGTGCTTTCTGGATTCTATAGATAAAATCTGGGTTTTACAGTTCTAATCTCTTCTGTCTAATCCAGGGACACTGCCATTGCAAGAAAGTCTGTCGACCTGTGATTAATTCCAGTTTTTCGATTGTACAAAAACTACAGAACCTACGCAGCACTAACATTCTAAGGATGTCCCCTAGAAGTTCTGTGAACGTACAGGATATCCTGTGGATGTCCTGTGGACGTATAGGATATCCTGGGGATATCCTAGGAACATTTTCTGCTGAGTGAATCGTCATCACTTATTAGTAGAGAATTAAAACTCTAGTCGTACTCTCTTTGTGTCTACTCAGAGAATTATTATTTCAACTAACTTCTCGTTAGCATAAACTTCTAATCCTTCATTAACAGAGAATTAACGCTCTAATAACTTACTCTTGGAGTCTACCTGGATATTTATTATTATTTTTGTTCTACTAATTTTTATTATTAACACAAAAATCACTAGTGTTGCAAACTTGTACGCAAAGCTTAATGGATTACAGTTTAACCTTTTTTACCCCATTTTCAACAAGCTCAAATTGAATAAAAACAATCCAATGATCGTACTTGCGTGGCTACGGGGCAAAACTTTTCTCGCAGCATATCCGATTGACGTGTGTAGTAATTAGAAAAAAATTGAATTTACCTCGGCCAAAGAGCTTACCTGTCTAGCGAAATAGCCATGAGTGTAAAAACGCTCGAAGCCACGGTAACGTTAGCTACGAAATTATTGACTGTACAGTAGACAACGCCAAAGGGCCAATCCGAGTTCAGCATAAAGATGAAGTTGAAGACGCAGTTGAGTATCGCCATCATCAGATCCGACAATGACAGATTGACCAGGAAGTAATTGGTGACCGTGCGCATTCTTCTGTGTGCTGAAAAAGGAAAAAATAAAATAAATTATTTATACAAAATCATCAATTTTTTATCAATTTTCATCCCACTAAATTCTCTCTTGTAAATATCAAGTGTCCGTATACTATTGACGTATACCCAACTCATGTCTAACCAATACCATCTCGTTTTCCTGTTAAAGTTTCAACACAGCAACTGAATACCAATTGGTATTTTCACCAAGGAGCCAAGACTTTGGTATACGTGACTATCGCGCAGATCAGTGACTCGGAAACCCTTAAACATCCCGCGGGAATCGGCCGACCCTGAAAATAATCGAAAAGTATGTATAAGACTGAAAGCAGGTCCTCATCTTCGAGTCCTTCTTCAGAACTTACTGATAAAGTCCGTCAGACTTATGAATAACGTCAGGATAACGTAAAAATCAGTTTTTCGTTCCTCGTAAAAAGTTAAGATTATTCGATATCAGTCTATTCATTCCTTTCATTGGGATTCAAGGTATCGTTATCTTCTTAGTTCGCCTCCTTGTAAATTTTTCTTGTAAACAAATATCTCCTCCCCTTTTTTCTTTCGGTTTATAGAGAAAATTATATACGGCAATTCGAGATACGACGTAGATTGAAATGAATGACAAAATTTTAATTTATCTTGGGAGAGTTCAAGGGTGAGCTGAATAATCCAGTATCGAGAAGGAACGCCGTAGATTCGATAAATCGATATTTTGAAAACGTAGAATCGACTATTTAATTTTAATATTGGGATCCGCGCGCATTCCGGAATTTCGAGGATTGAATTTAAATCGGCCTTTTTTCGCGCAAGCTGTCGTAAGTATTATCACATAGCAGACATGAGTTTCATAGTCATGAGCTTTCCCTACTTTGACTATAGGACTCTGCCTTTCTTTTTATGGAAACTAGACTGATACGCGCCATTGTCTGATAGGGGGTATAACTGTGCTGTAGCGTTCTTATTTAAATACACTCACCCAGTACAACTGTCCACAGACATTAGTTTGCTGTTGCTTTAGTTGAAAAGATGTCGGAGAGAAAGCAGGCCGGAATAAAAAAAAAGAAGTAAAGAGAGGAGAGACAGGCGAAAGGGAGACAGTTTCAGAAGGTGAGGGAGTGGAAGAAAGAAGGAAAATTAGAGGATAGAAGACATAGGTCAGGGAGAAAGTTGGAAAATGAAAGAGGTATGAAGAAGAAAGGGTGAAGAGAGTAGAAAAAATATGAGGTGAAATGGGCCCCACCCCGCCCATTTCCGTGGGGTCCTACCTCTCCACAAGGGAGCTTTGAACCCTCCGAGGCCCAATAGAGAACCGTGTTTTGGGGATTGAGGAAAAAACCCCCGAGTCCTGAGACTACCGCACTGCAAATCCAAGCTACACGCCTGGATTTGCAGTGCGCGCACAGGACTAGGGGGGAAATTCCTCAGGAACGAAAGGAAGTCGGGTCGAGCAACAAGAAAGTCGCAAAAGGTAAGTCAAATGCGAAAGGTCTACCCCTAGTCAAGGATTCACCGCAACGAAAGACCACGGGCGTAGCACCCAGCGGCACCCTTGCGGGCGACAGCCAGGACGTCCCGAAGGACGATATTTGACGCTACAACCTCCGCCACTTCCCACCGAGCAAGCTCAGTGGGTTAAGCGTAAGGGACCGCGTCCGCCGCCGGCGGCAGACCCCGTCAGCCATTGATCCCCGCGCAAAATGTCTCCGACAGAGGGTGATTTTAATCTAACAGGTGCTCAAAGCCACCTATACTACTCCAAGGGAAGCTAAGTCAAGAGCACTAGCACAGGCAGGACTTTACCCAGAGCCAACGGACTACCCCGCACGACCTCCCCACCGGCACATAGGATCATCACCACCCACACGAGTGCTCAAGGGTCAACGACGTCTTGGAGAGTTTACAGCAAAGCGAATAAATTATACTATATACGCGGAAGATAGACATCCTAGTTAGATTCACTGCACGTAAGACCATGGCCGTAGCATACCCTAAGGGGGCTCAAGGCCCCCGTCGGGAGACCCAGAAGGTCCTGTTGCGGCCACAACTTGGGCCCGACCCACTGAGCAAGCTCAGCGGATGAGGCCGAAGGGCAACCCCCGACACCATGGTCTACGTGCAGATCCCCTAACGGGGTGACTACCCTCATATGACTACTCAAACGAATATGCTACAGCCCGGCAAAAGATGTAAAATAAATAGGATACGAATAAGAAAAAAAGACAGGGGACAGAGTAAGAGAGAAAGAAAGGACGGAAAGAAAGGAAAAAAAGAATCAAAGAAAAAAAAAGTTAAAGAAAAAATGGGAGAAAAATACAAAGAAAGAAAGAAATGGATGGGATGATCTCATCCAAGAGCAAGATAGAGAGATCGGCTCGTGGAATAATGAGAGCTCCGTATCTGTACACCCATTTATATACTCTCCCACCCTTCGGCTACTGCCCCACCAGTACTGCCACCCCTTCTCCACCTCGGTGATAAATTTTTCCGTTTCTAATATTACACTAATTTTTCAACTTCTAATACTTTTACATCTTTCTATATATACTTCTTTATGTCTGGGTCCTTTACCATAATTTTTGGTGTCTAATCACTTATCTAACTCCCTAAGAATGAATTCTCTGTCTTTTGTACAAATTCCAAACCATCGTTTTCAAAACCCATCGACATGCTCCAATTTCCCATAATCGTAAGATCGAAGTACAGTCTACTAAAAAATCGATTCGATTACGTCCAAAATATACCATTATTAATCTCTGCATATGACAGTCAATCACTGATTGAATGGCCCTCAAAATAGCATCTTTCCACGTCTGCGAATGACGTCACCAACGCCCATTTGATTTCGTGGAAAAGCTACAACAATCATTCAAGCCTTTTCGATAACTCGTGATATAACTCTTTTTAGTAAAGGGTAGTAGATAGGTCTGAATGATATTCCGCACTTATATTGGGAAATTTGGAAATTTCCAAAACCTCATGGATACATATATGTCCTCTAAATGCTAACAACGAGTTAACCAGTAATGCATATAAATTGTGGTTGACCATCATTATTTAGAATTCGAACTTTCCTTCATGGTATAAATTCGAGGATAATATATATATACCGTATGTCCCATCCCGCCTAGGACACCTGAAATTGGCGCGGTCGAAAGCAAGTTTTCCCCTCGTTTTCGCGCCAAATTCTGGGTGACATCGGTGACCAAACAAAATTTTGACAGTTTCGACAAGTGTCAGAAAAGTAGACGATAACCCAAAAGTACAGGGATAGGTTATTCAAAATAATCACATCTACCGAACTACTTATTCTTCTGAAGGGTAAGTATTGTAAGAAGATTATTAATAAGTTTTATCTAAGTAATCAATGCATTATTTGTATGTAAAAGGCTTTAATTATGATAATCTACAACGACAACATATCACTGCTCTTCGTTCTCCCTTTACGGATAATGCGGTTTTCCTGGTATTTTGGGTAAAAGCAGTTTCTGTTTAAAAGGACAAAATATAATAGAAAAGTACTTGAGGTTTACAGAGCGTGAAAAATAACATTGGCACCACAGGGGTTGGCTGACATTTGAACTTTGGCATCGTTTCCATTATTTTCCGCCACCCACTGTTTTCCGCTACTTAACCTTTGGTTGTCCCTTAAATAATTTCTCTATCTTGTCCTAATGCCCTTCGACATCGTGACTCCATTGAGGACCTGATTGCTTCTTATAATCAATTCTGAATCTACTGCCACATAAAGGAAAACAATCCAGTGACCTTTTTATGGGGTATTTTATGGAATCTCGAGAAGCTTGAAAAAAAAGTGCAAAAATTTTGTTTTTCGATTACCCTCGAGTACTGTGCTAATTTTTTTGCAATAGTACGGACTTTCCAAGTGCTCGAGGAAAGAATGCAACAAAAAATTTTAACTACCCTTAAGGACCGTGCAAATCACTTCCACAAAGCCGCATTCCGTAGCAAGTAAAATTGCACAGCTCGGGGAAGCTTCTATAAGCGGTGAAACAAAAGAAACACGCAAAAAGGCAATAAGGACACGAGAACTTGTACGCTTTAAGTTTTATCAAGTATTCCAGTATTTTTCTATACCGCGTCTCGACGTACTGTACGCGCCATTATCACCAGGGAAGTAGCAAGTACATAGCTGCGCTGATTGTAATTAATGTGCTCGATCATCAAAATACAGTTACTTCGTCAATAAATAATTTACGCCATTCAGTTTTATATATCATGCCAAAATTTTGCAAGTTAGTTCGATGACTTTTATTGATATTAAAAAAAAACCAAGCATTATTGAAGTTGACACATGTACTTATCTAGTAAGAATACAATTTTCGTTTGTAACTTTTTGATCAACGATAAGCAAAGTTTAAAAAAAATGAAATATTTACTTTTTCTCACGAATCAAGTGTTATTAGAATCAATGGCGAATATAAAATTGTATTACAAAAAGTCAAAAGTGATCAATCATTAACACTAGAACTACCAAGATTTTTTTTTATTCGGAATATATAACGATAAAACCAGTCATTTTGACTGGTTTGGTAGTTCTAGTGTTAATCAGAAAATTACATATGAAATTTGTACTCGGCTAGAAAGTGTTATCGTGCGTTATCGCCAAAGTGAAATTTTTCAAAAATAACATTCAGCCATTATTTTTCACCTACTTTTGGGAATCCAAGCTGTTGGCATAAACTGTAAAACGCATACGGTTCCCGCCCGCGCAATTTAAATAGTCATTTCCATTTTCTCGATATCGCCGAATATGGAATAAGATTCGAGTTGGGGACGCATCGATCAGAATTCGCAAGTTTGCCAGATATAACTGAAAAGTATGGAAATTTCGAGTGAACAAAGGCATTGAAATAAGCATAAAAACTAAACTGTGGCAGGGTACGCTTAATGACAAAGTATGACAAAGAATGTCGCGAGGCGATTTACTAAAAATATCACAAAAGTCATTAAGCACTCGCGCATTAAAAAAAAAAATTATACCTTGCTCGATTTAAAGGTTAATTTTTTTATCATCTGTTTATTAGTCCATCAAAATGTCTTTAACAAATAGCCATCGTCTATTTTGAAAATCATCTAATGATGACTGCATGAGCCGTATTAGGAATATAGAACCGGATCAATCTAATCCCCACGTTTGTACAAAAAAAAGTTGAATAAACAAAATTCGGCCATTAATGGCAGCCGAGGATTATTATGCAAGTTGGAGTGACTTTTTACCCCCAAAAAAAATGACACGTTGTGACCTAATGTAAATAGGGGTCGTAACAGATAAAGAGTGCAAAATCCCAACTGTCAACCAACTTGCCAAGTTCGTATAACGAATACTGAGTTTGCGATACGTGACAATAGAGTGAGACTGCCGATAAAATGGTTGCACGTTGGTAAACAAGTGCTCTTCCACGTAGCCGACTGTGTAAGGATCACAAGAAGCGGAAGCTCGAAGACGTCAAACTGTCGTAGACGTCTTGAAGAAGTGGTCCAGGATAAAGTACAGTCCCGTGCAAATAGTTAGTTCAGCCTGGTAGGAAATTGAATTTGTAATTTGTACAACGAGAACGGAATCCGTCGGAACAAAGGAATTTCTTGTTATTTAACCGTGGACTGAAGAAATTCAGGACGTGCTAGTGGAGGTCGAGTAGAATTGTGAGTTGTATCAAGAAGGGATGTAGGAAGGGTAAGGGATGAAAGGGGACAAATTCAGTTGTACAGTACCATAGCAACAAGAAATCCAGTAATTTAATAACGTGCACGAAAACCCGTGGTAACGATTAACTTGTACCTAAAAGTAACAGTTGGCATGGATAGAGTACCTTTAATTTCATTAGGCTTGCTTGACCTTGCGAGCAGGTATAGTAATCTGTTTTTGAAAAAAGAAAAAAATAATTTTGAATGCTATCTGGACCGAAAGGTGATGCTGAAATTGGTTCGGGACTTAGTGCGGATTTTAGTATCCTCTTGGCGTCGGTGTTCTGAAGCGTTTTCATGTGACCGGTCAATCGGATTTGATCAATCCGAAAACGCGCCCCAAACTTTTGGGGTTTCGTTGATTATTTACCGAAGGAAATAAGATACTGCCATATGCTTCGTGCGGTAGTGCCTAAAAACTAATTCTGACTCATTTTCGAAATTCGAAAAACCGTGACTTCGAGATTGTCAATTGTGAGAATGGCGGGTAATACTGTTCATATAACAGCTGTCTAGATATAATATATCTATATATTGAAAGAAAATACCACTTGTATATATAAAGCGGATATTAGGTTACTTAAGTGGAAAACTATTTATAAGCTCGATGAAAAGCTTCGGGCAACATGACCTGAGTAAAGTTGAAAGATTTTGTCAAGTCATAATGACGTAATAGCAGTTCATTCAGAAGCTTATGAGATTGTGAATCAGAGGAGAACAAAATGAAAGGTGTTAATATATAGGCATACTTTCATAGTGGATTCTTTTCATCGGAGTTGATCGATTGAACTTTTTGAAATACCGTACAGACTGTACGTGCCCGTTCTATGACAACTGAATTCAATGGAAAGTGCATCGTTTAAGTGGAATACTTTTTTTATTGAAATGATTGCCTGATTCATCGTCAAACGCAACGCAAAATCGGTTTAGCGAGGCAACGTTAATGCGGCTAATATCAAACAAATTTTAATTGGTCATTAAAATTATCTCGTATCGATATTGATACGAAAAGTTTGAACTTTCGAGATACGAGATGTGCCAGGCAGTTTTCAAAATTTTCATTTATTAATTTCAAATACCCGGCATTTTCGTTCCGTTGTAATTCGTCAGATGAGACTAGTTTCTTTTTTCACTCGAAAATGTATAAATCATGTCAACATCGTGACAGCGGATATTTCAATGGTTTTTTTTTTTTCAATTAATTATTAGTCGACACTCTGTTTTAACTTAGCGAAGGATCAAGTGGTGCTGTTGAAAGTGATTCGCGCATTGTGTCTTCCCTGTGAGATATAGTGCACCCTCCTCCCACTCTTAAAGTGGATAGGTAACTATAAACCGTAAAGTAAAAAAGTCTTTATGAATTAAATGGGTTTGAGGGAGGTGAAACAAAAAATTGAAAATGTTGAAAAAGATGTTGATTGAATTTTTACCGTGAAGCCTTAAACGCAGGAACGAAAAATGTTCTATGACGTAATCACGGCTATTGAACTCAAGGTCTAAAACTGTCAACTCCATCCTGTCAAGTTGAATCAACTTCTATCAACAACTGTACTTCGCTCAACAATCACTTCGCGTACTTCACGCAAAGTTATTTATCATCAAGCTACGATCACTATTCAGCATTCTGATGCAGATTTAATACTCTGTTTTTTTTATTTTTTATGGCAATTTTTCACTCACATTTATCCTTCGACAACAGTGCCTCTCTATTATCGGGCTTAACAATACGTTTAACCATGCAGGAATATTTTCATTGTTTACTTATCCTGAAATTTCATCCCGTATATACCAACTTGATAAACTCGCTTTTTCAAGGAAAAATTTTTGCCGCTTCCTCGCCCGCTTTATACAGGAACAAATATTATATATAGAATGTTTGATCGAGTTATAAGTTACTTATCAACGGTGAATATCCGAAATATTTAATTTTGCTTTTATTTCGAAAACGAGATCTTTACTCAGTATTTTACTCCTGTCGCCAGAAACCTGGTGAAATTCTTGCCGGATCATTTTCAAAGCAGCTACTAGAAAGCATTTGAATTATTTATTATGATGAACTTCTCATAGAGACTTGTTGAGTCTCGTAGATGAGGTAAAGCTTACTACTACACTCTCAAAGTTTTTCGTACACGAAAATGGAATAGAGACTTTCCGATTGTTGTGTAGTAGTAAAAAAAAGGGTCGACACTTTTAATACCGTTAATGCCCAAAGTTTGTGCAGAAAACTCAAAGCAGCTGTAACGACCATAACGGACTTGATTGATAAAATACGCATATTACGTAAACTAAAGTAATACATTTAAGATTCATAGAAATAATTCTACTCAACTTCTTCTTAAACAAGTATTTCCAACTTGTTATTCAAAGTGCAGATATTACCAACAGAATCCTCGAACGTCAATCCCACGCGAATAATTTTCCACTTTTTAATACAATGCGAATAGTATCTTCGCACGAAGATTTCTGAGAACTTTCGAGATCGTGATATTTCAAAAATAACAGACATTCAAAAGAATTACCTTTGACAGATTTGACAAACGTCACAAAAGGTTCTCAAATTGCAGTTGACAATGGCGATCCAATTATTCGTCCATTGTTCGGTGGACGACAGTGCACGGATAGGCATAAGAATCTATTCAAGGGGTAAAGAAGAATAAAAATCACCATAAACCCTAGGGAGAAAACTTGAAAAATAACTAGGAATGTCCCTTATCTCATTTTACAAAGTTCCCGCCATGCAATTTTCTAAAGGTTATTGTAAGCACGACTTTTCGCACATATGCACGCAGAAAACTTAACAAGCGCCAATCCAGAATCGCAATATAATTTACGCGCGACGTGTATAATACAGTGCGATATTATTCATGAGGATAGACTTAATTATGAATCCTGCAAGTGATGACAACGCCGCGAATGATTTTGCCTTCAGACCGCAAATGTATACTATCACGTATATCAAAGAGAGATATACTGATATATTAATTATACTTCTATACAAATATATATATATAATATATATGCTCAATGCAATTCAAATACATATTTCAACCATTGAACGTCAATTTAACACAATAATACATGCTGTATTATTTCAACCACTATTTATCAACGTAGCATGCCATGAGTAATAATCAATTAATACCTAATTACAGTAATTAACGAATATCCAAATGGACTGTTAATTGTAGTACCAACAACACGGAAATGAGTATGAAGACAAATCAAGAGTCTCAATTTTAAATGGAAATATTGATTACCCCTAATAATTATACCACTCAGCGATCGTCCTTGATACGAAAACCATAAAAATCAAGTAAAATCAATTTTATGCAAGTGCACTCGCGGAATCGATAAGCGTAATTAAAATTGCAAATGTACTCGGTATATACTATACATGCAAATAAGTGTTCATAAAGCGAACAGCCCAAGGGTAATATTTCATATTGAACTGGACAATGATTTTTCGTTGAATTTACACACGTTATCGATAGGCAATTAACGTCTTTTTTAAATTGTCATCAACTTGGCAAAGTTATATAATTTTTGACTTACCCAAAACAATCCACATGACAATAGCATTGCCGCCGATTGCTACCAGTAGCATAGATGCGAAAATTAATGTCCAGGATAATTTTTGCCACCACGGTAGATCGAAGGGTCGTCTTTGCCGTGGAAGAAGACAATCGGATAGTGCATCCTGGAAAGATTCCTTCCGTATAGTGTTGTCTAGAGCTTCTTTGAGAACGTTCAAAAGCTCGCTGCGATTCAGATCCAACAGGAAAGTGATATTTCGCTGAAGCACAATAGCACTGCAGTTGTACAAACGTAGTGAATCTATACCGTTCATACTTGTCACTTGTTTTTTTTAAGTATATGCGTACTTCTCAAAAGTGTTAAGTTGTCTTTGCTTTCGGATAAGTTGTCTATCTTAGTGAATCTATACCGTTCATACTTGTCACTTGTTTTTTTTTAAGTATATGCGTACTTTTTAAAAGTGTTAAATTGTCTTTGATATACGGATAAGTTGTCTATCTTAGTGAATCTATACCGTTCATACTTGTTACTTGTTTTTTTAAGTATATGCGTACTTCTCAAAAGTGTTAAGTTGTCTTTGAATATACGAATAAGTTGTCTATCTTAGTGAATCTACACCGTTCATACTTGTCACTTGTTTTTTTTAAGTATATGCGTACTTTTTAAAAGTGTTAAGTTGTCTTTGCTTTCGGACAAATATAATTTTTAATAGCACCGTAAAACTTTATGAAAAACGGACATCAATTTAGTCGCGGAATGAACCTCGTGCGGACATTAGGGATATCAGGTTATACACTGTTTATCTGAACGGACAAACTGACGTTTAAAACTTGTATATAAAAAATATGAAAAACGGTCGAATACTTATTAATTTTTGTTTCAATAAAATTTTTGTCGAACCTATACCGAAGGGCGAATTAACTAAATATCGTGATTGCGTGTTCGTAACTCCCATTTTAAAATCTTTCCCGCACTTAAACGTAACTCACTGAAATTAGTTCCGTGTGTAATTAGAGTAAAAATGATTTGTCATCGATACACTAAAATGACGAGCGTTTATTTATTTGACATTGAAAATATCTTTTTTGCTTTTTCTTATATTTTTTATAGTTTTTAGTCTCCTTCGCAGTGGTTCAGTTTTTATGTTTATTGTTAGAGGTTGTTCTCATTTTCTTTTTTTAAGGTGGGCAATTTTCTTTTACTCACTTTTTTTATGTTATATTATAAACTCTCTCTGTGAAAACTCATGATTGCTCGACTTCCGTGCAGTTTCCAAGAGCACCGACGTGATACTGAGGTTGAAGCACAGTCATTCAATGTTGCGTGCGCACCTGTATACAATTCACCCCCATTCGACTCATCCCCTATACGCGTGAACGTCAGCTGACATCGTAGAGGGATGCTGCTGTATTTCTCAATAGGATTCTACTATCTTTTTATTTGTTTCCTTCCACGTGCGGCAGATAGGTACAGTAATGTCATTGTAGAATTCTCCATTGAGCGCCATGTTGCATTGTAATCGGAATTCCGTTCAATAGGAGCTTATCTCTACGAAACTATTGTACTAAAGTTAAATAGCTGCTCTATAATATAGCAATAACACTGTAAATACTGTAGGAATATTGTAATATTACATAGCACGTGGAACGGTTAGAATTTGAATTTTGTAGTTCGCAACGTATTAGAAGTAGATTTTGAATGAGTCATAGTTGTGTGTTTAACGTTACTGTATTACTTTATTTAGATTTAAAGTATATCGAGAATTTTAGTTTGACGTTTTAGATATATGGATTTGATAACCTTCTTCCTCTTTTTGCTTTTATTGGATCCGTGTCTCTTATCGGGATCACAGAATCCGGGATGGAGTTTCAGGAACAGAAAGATTTGACGGTCAGTTGCGCGGCTACTTGAACGCAATGGCTGCCAACACTGAAAGCATAATGTTCCTGCTCGAGAAATGTGTTGTAATTATTAGGTTATCCGTAACGTGGCAGCACCGTCGTTTAGTTAAATTTTCTAACCTATCCTTTCAGTATTGCGTCTCGGTTTGAGCGAATCTTGCTCATTGTTGCTTAGTGTTTCACGGTGGAATTATTAATTGTTTTTGTTATTAAATAAAGAAATCATATAACAAGATGAAGGTGAAAAGGCCTAGTGTTAAGCAAGAATCGAGTCTTCGGAAAGCAGTGAAAAATGTCAAACAAATATTGAAGGTAAGATGTCACATGGTCGCGTAACCTATAATCATTATATTACTCTTTTTATATGTACATTACAATATGAAAATTCAAACAGGGTATGTTCTATTTCATAAGTTTATGTATTTTGTTCTGGATTTAATTCAGGATGTTATTTTTATAAAGACTGTAGTAAAGCTGTTGGACACGTTGTTTACTGTTTACTTACCTTGTTTTTTTACCAATGTTATATATGTTTACAGAGAAAAAAAGTAGAACCAAAACTTGAGGAGCCCAAGAAAGTGATCAAGCGAGAAAGTGGTCTACAAAAGAAAACCAAAAGTCCAGTGGGCATTGTTTATATTGGACACATACCACATGGATTCTACGAGGAACAAATGAAAGATTACTTTAGTCAATTTGGAAGAGTAACGCGTACCAGAGTAGCTAGATCGAAGAAGGTAAGAAAAGAACAGTTACATAAATATACTAACGTCATTTATGTAACTTTTGTACTATCAGTATACTTAAATTTTAGACTGGACGGAGCAAGGGTTATGGATTTGTTGAATTTTTACATCCCGATGTTGCACAAATTGCTGCCAAGACTATGAACAATTACTTAATGGGTGGTAGACTTCTAAAAGGTACTATTATCATATACCATTTATTATTTTAAAAATTCCATTATATTATATCGTATCTATATAAAAATATAACTTTTACAGCCGAATACATTCCACCTGAAAAACAACACAGACGCTACTTCGTGGGTAATGACTGGACCGTGAAAAGTTACGCAGCACTAACAAGAAGACGAAAAGCAATGAAATTGAATGCCTTGAAAGTAAGTAAGAAAAAGGAGGAAGAATTCGTTGACAGGACTCTACAGAAGTTGGCTAGAGTTGAAAGGAAATTGAAAGCAGAAGGAATCACGATTAAAATAAGACCCGTCGATGTACCCGAAAAAAAATAAACACTGTCCAACATACAAGCCTGTATAATTCTCAAAGTTAATATAAATTTATTGATTCATTTACACGATACGTAACAAAGCTTAAAATATTATTTACATTTATTATCTATCTACCGCATACAATAATTTCCAAATTAACCCAATCAATGCGTCAAGACATCACAATCCTTATTTTGCGCATTCGCCACACCACCCTTAGTCCTTTTCCACTTCATACGTCTATTTTGAAACCACACTTTAACCTGAAACCAATATCCCTCGAATTAATAATCAAGAAAACCAATAAAAGCTCCAAACTCTCACCTGTCTCTCCGTCAAATCCAAAGCCACAGCAATCTCGTAACGACGAAGACGCGTAAGATAATTACTGTGTGCAAATTCGCATTCAAGATGGCGCACCTGTTGTTTCGTAAAAGCCGTTCTTTCCTTGCGCGGTTTGTCACTGCTTCCATTACCCACTCTTTTATTATTAGATTCTATAAATATAAAAGTACCACGCGTTAAATAATATCCTCGAATCAATACCCCGAGCAATTAATCGAATGATCATTGAAAAATCAAATTAACAAAGTTGCCCTAATTTCCCAAGCTTCTTGCCAGACGCACTTCTCGGAAAGTGCCCGAGAAGACTATATGGATAAGTGATCGTAGCAAAACACTAAGTTTCGCGAGGCCGCCCTTTTTGCCAGTGCGGTTTAGATGAAAATAGCTGCACATTCGATGCGTCACAGGATGACGTTCATCTAAGACTTACTACCAGTGATACGCACTGTTTCAAATGTGGGTTGGTAGAATCTACCATCTTTTACAGATACCGACATCAGCCTTGCTTCCGTGCCGCTATCTCTGGAACGTCATACGGTAATTGAGCGCTGACGTCAATAGGGAAAATCACGATTCAAATTTCGCCGCGTAATGTATAAGAGAAATAATGAAAATCATACGAATACCTAATAAGCGTAAAGTTAAAATCGCAAATGACGACAATGAACAAAAAAAAATTCCGTATTCTCATACAACCACAATAAATGATCCTGACAAAAATTCCACTTAAAGATACGATCAAGAGGCTACTTGATTCGATCAACGGCTCAATATTTCAATCAAATTTATAACTCATTCGAAAAATCATTCTTACAAGTCATGTATATTTTTCTTTTTACATACAAATCAAACGTCCCGTTATCATTATTTTTATACAGATCTCCCATAACGTCTGTTTAGAAAAATTCTATTTAATTGGACTACAAAAGTTTTATCTCTCTATACGCCACCTTCTGCGTGTGGTACGAACTATGGTATAGTCATTCAATGGTTTTTCATTGAGAATCATCATAGGTTTACGATGTTTTCACTCGGTTGGCTTCATTGAGTTTTTGGGCGGTGATGTGACAGATGTTCTAAGGTCCCGAGGACACGTGTTCAACTCTGAATTGCTATCTGGCCTCTGACTCAGAGATTTACACGGGTTGTGCGGACATACCAGATTGCTCCATGTGCCACGGCGTTGACGTATATTTATGTCTTTTAGCAATGGTCAAATTAAGAAAAAAAAAGAAAGATCTACACAGACATAAACATGTTTGCAAATATTATCAAAATCACTTTCCTCGCTATCGTAGATACAAAATTCCCTTCCTAAATTCCACGATACAAATATCATTTTGCATTTATCAACAAAGTCGTTCTAACGACAATAACCAACTAGACGTAATCTCAGTCGTGTTATGTAATGGACACAAGTCACAGGAGTACATGTAATAACGATTTCTTGATTATTAGATAAATATTTAGACTGCGCTGGCTCCGTTATAGCCGCATTGGCGACAGTAAAGACATAAACGTGACTGTTACAAATGAATTATCAACAGACAGTCTTGTAAACATATGTATGATATGACTACATATAGCTTTTTTTCTTTTTCTACAATTTGACCGTAACCAAATTACGATAAGGAATGCCAAATTGTAAGTTTGAACGTTTTTATCCGTCAATTCGATAACAGTCGATGTACACTGATGCATGTAATAATTGATTTGACGAAGAAAAAATTCATCACAGAATACGTGCGTCTTACCGTACTCAGGTTCGGAAAGCCGACTGGCAGAATTCATTTCCTCCTCGCAAGAAAAGCTCGTTGTATATTTGCACGAAGGACTCTCTGAGGTTTCCTGGGAATCCTGATACTTCATCTCCTGTCCCACAGAAGTATCTTGCAGGTAAGGTACTTCCCAAGCACGGAAAACCGTGGTTGTTGTGATATGCTGACCTTGGTCTCTTGGACAAAATTGGTCCTGCGAAGAATCCTCAAGTATCTTGTCTCTTCTGGTTGCGAGAGATGAATCAGCCGTAGGAGTATGTTCAGGGATGATATCATGATGCGAATATTGTTCCCACCTAATGATTGATAATTATAATATCATTACTCTTTATAGCTTAATTATACATAATTACATTAATTTTTTCAATTTCAAATTCTTATTTCTTTTTTAAATTGCATTAAACTTAGGTACCTGCAAATCTGATAATTTTTATTCCCGTCGCTGTTTTGCAAGGAATTGTTTATGCACTGCAAGTCAAACTGCTGTCCCATTTCAAGGGGAGGACTGGCTGTGATTGATACGTCGGCTGAGTCTGTGGAAATGTCCCATGGCCATTTGTAATACCAGGCAGATTCGCGAGTCTGATTGAAACGGACGTTTTGAAAATCCATATGAAGCGACGGTGGCGTCGGCGGTGTCGGTGGTAACGCGAAGACGTCCTCCGATGCAATTAATCTTGTAGCTATATTTCCTTCCGTCCAAATGTCCATCTTCAACTAATGAACAGAGTGTTTACGGTTATTTGTATCATTTTGTATATGTCATTTCTTACGTAAAGAATATTATGATTAATCTTTATATCACGAAGAGAACCATACAGCTATACGATAAAAAAAAAACAGATAAAATCTATAATATAAGGTAAACCAAGTTGTTCAACGATTTCTTTAATATTTACACAAATTTTATATAACGATCATCTATGTCAACGCGTAACGTATAATATACTATAACACTCCTTATCAATATTCATGATAATCCTCAATATTCATTAACCATAAGAAAATACATAATTAGAGTATTTTATTATAACGATCAATAGCGATTTACTCTCATTGTTAAAACTGGCAGGGTGAAATAAATAAAAATTAATACATGAATATGGATTATCACTATTATTATTATTATTATTATTCTTACAAAATGCCAAATAAATTTATTGATAAAAGTATCATTAATTGTCTTACCCAGTTTGTTTTTCAGAAACAATATAAGTGTGTTGTTAAAAAAATGGTCACTGGTTCTCTCTATTACTCGTATATTTCCGGAAAAAAGTTTGAAAAATATCTTGACGTCTCTCACAAGTGTCACTATAGTCACAGAACGAAGAAACGTCGGAGCCGCCGTAAAATAATGCTCGTCTCGTGTGAATTGTCTCGGTACTAACTTCGAAATGTCAAATGCGCACATGTGAGGTCACTATGTACGAGTTGAGTAAAGTAAATGGGAGAGGACAGGGTTGGGTGAGACACGAAGAACAGAGGGACCGATGTTGGAGTAGGGCTCGAAGACACGGAGGCCTAGCCAAGTTCCAACTCCTCGTTTAAACCAACCAATCCCAGCACTTCGTATTCCTGGATAACATTGGAATTGTCACCAATTGCAAAGAAGTCACAGCTGGAAGATGGGCGTGCACGAATTTTTTGGTGACACTTAATTAAACCGTGAAACCGCCAAATATGGTTGCCAAGCGAAGATTTATGAATGGATTAAAAATGTTGAAAAACAAATTTTTTTCTTCATTTTTCAATATCTATTTTTTTAATAATAAACTGAGGCAGTTTTGATTTTTTTTAAACATGAGTGGCGATACTGAATGAATGTTTTGAGCTGATCGAATGTTCGTTGAGTGACTTAAGAAAATTGTGAAATATTTATAAGTAAGTGATACAGGTTAATTAGGATTAATTATTGATATTTTTAAGTAATCCTCGAATCAAGGTATATTACAGATTACGCCACTGGGACTTGGCTAAGGCCTAATTGGGGATATTTATGGAAGGTCGTATTGCCCCTCAGTAATTTCAACCACGTGTGATTTGCAGTTGCCCTCCCTGTACTGATGTTTTGTAAATAGTTTTTATATTTTCTTTTTTTTCATCTACTCAAACCATCACGGCACTTATGACCCCATGTTAGTATGTAGAGATGTACCGTCGGCAACATTTCCAGACGACAAACGATTTCTCTTAGACTGTTTTTTTGAGGGTGAGAAAAAAACGCGATAAACTGCACCAATTACATCGACCGGGCGGGAATGATCATTTAAAATTCAAAAACGTCCCTCGTCCCAAACACTGCATTCCATCTTCGTAGTGCGGACAAGATTTATTCTTTTCTTCGTACCAGAGACTGTGGATAATTTGAAAGATATTTTTTACCCCTGTTTATTATTATTATTTGCATTTTTACCCCGTTCCTAAGGTTTTATTTCATTTTCATCGAGTACCTGCTCCGTTGCCTCTATTTTTGGACCAATTAGCTGCCATATATCATGGTATCAGAAACCACCATTCCAACCCTCTAACACGGCCTGTTTACATAAGGGGGTGGTGCGTACGGTAAGTACACGTTAACGATGCGGCGAACCACAGCTGGATTTCTTCCCGGTGGATTGTGCTTTCTCGTGAGTTTCCAGATTTCGAAAAAACATTTGCTTGTCACTAATTGAAGTAACGCTTTACGGAGAAGACAGGATAAAGTCCGACGACTGCATTTCCAATGAACGAAAGTCCTATAGACACGAAGAATGAAATATTATTAACCTTTAGAGAAAAATCAATAAAAAATATATAATTTATAACCTCTTAAGCATCATTAATATAGTATTAAAAAAAATAGTTTAACGATGCTTCTTAAAGGTAATATCCAAAAACAAAAATTGTGGATATTCATTTTTCCCGGTAAGAAGAGTCTCTTTCAAAGGAGACCGACAGAAAATTTCAGGACATTCGTCCTTTTCGTAGCAGAAGAATTTTTTACCCATTGTAATATATATAATACATGGGTTAGGTATATACACAATACACATAGCCCTTGTCACGCCCCATTACTGTTAGACGTCAGAAAATATCCTCTGGGGAAACCGGAAAGCTTTCGAGGATTATTCGCAAATCCTTAACTGATCTTGAGTGTGATTGGAAAAAAAAGAACAATATTTTTTTTGCAAATGAGAACTCGCGTTAATTAAATTCGAAGATAAATTAATTTCTTTCGATCTAAATCTAATTCGTATCCACAAGTACAATCGGCGAGTCTTAAATTCTTCACGCATAGCGTAACGGGAAAACTTGTTATTTTTATTTCATTCATGTCTTCAATGCCGGGATTTCATTGAACGTCAGCCATTACTGCGTCAACTAGAACATAAGTTAATCCGAAGGCGAGAGAGAGCCCACCTAAGAAAACATTTCGCTCACTGCCAGAAAGACGAGTGGGTGGTGGATGTCAAGTTGCACGTTCTAAAGAGTCAGGTCTTCCCCAAAGATCGTATTGCTCTATTAATCATGCCTGTGTTGTGTTTAGTTTCCTTCTTCGAGGCATTTTACCTATAGGCAACCATTACGGGTGCAAACATAGAACTAGGCTTCCGACACGTCTCATTTTCTTTGTGAAAACTTTTCCGTCGGCAGGAAGCCAACGTTGTCAAACGGCGAAATTGGAAACTTGGTGCCATGCAGTCTGGCATTTTTTTTTTAAGAATGAAGGACAAATTTCGGTCGTAACTGAAACACGAAAAAATTATATGTAATCATATATAAGCAGTTCACTTGTCGTTACCTCGTGAATGGGTTCATCAAAGTTAATGATGATATCGATAATATTAAACAACGATACTTTATTTATTTAGAAAGATAACAAAGAAAGGATTTTACCACCAAGAATCCATCCTCTCGATTTACCAAGCAGTCATAACAGTGCCTCAACGTTATCAGGAAATTTTGAATAACGACAGAGACAAGCTTCCAGAAGAAGTAAACAACAATTTCGTACTACAACTAATTTAGCAGAAAGCGAATTAACCGCGTCTGTTCATAACGTGAATGCACAGGAAGCATTACGATATCTACCTGAACCAAGAAATCAGGAGCAGGATCAAGAACTAAGAGATTATGCTGATTTCGTACCTCGCGAGGTTCATCGTCGATTTGGATTTGAACTTTTCAATAATTTTAATTGATCCGATAAAAATGGTGGCGAAGAGATTGCACTCCGTCGGATACGGATGTCGGATAGGAATATTTATTTTATTGTTTACGTTGCGCAACAGTTGCGTAATACTTCATTAACGCGAATAATTTATCCGATACGACTTAATGAAGCAGATTAATTGATTAGCGCGATGCAGATAAGGATATTCTTGAATGTCCAGAACAGATACTGAAACAGCATCTTGTCGATTACGAGCCAATCGGATTTCTGAACACAATTCAAATTTGAATAAAGACGGTTGAGCGACGGTTATGAAGTTTCGTTTTGTAAAATTTGACAACAGTATTGTTCACGGTGTTAACATTTAACTGTATAGATTGACTTTCTTTTTTTTAATTGAATTTTTAAGATATCGATATTTCATGCTGTTCGTGATTAAGAGCTTGACTACTGGTTGGGTCAAAAATGTGGGTGTTAACGAATGTGTAATATGCCGTGATTATGACGGAGTGCAATGCGGTAGAGGATGGTGACTTTTTAAGTGAGTTGGGCCGCGTGAGAATTTCTCGGGGTGATGAGAAACCCAGACATCTTCTACGAGCACCCGGTTTATATCAAACAAGCCAAACCCTCGTTGGTTGTATACCCATTGTGGGAATTTGAATCCAGAAAGATTAGAAGTCATCGCAGTACATTGGATTGAAGAAGATCAATAAGCAGGCATATATCCAACTATGAAATGATTAATCCAATGATGCAAGTGAAAAAAAACTATTCGCTGTTATCTTCTTTTTTTTAATATCGACCTGAGAGCTTTCTTATCGAGTTCGTATAAACGATAACATTTTTTATTACTATTGCACGAAACGCGGTCAGGCATAGTAAAATATCTAAAAATATAATAACAGTCTTATTATATGTTTTTGAGAAAGTTTGTTCAAAAAAATAATATTAAACTGTCATTTCAAATCGTTAGATTTGTTATAATGATTTATACTGTGTTGGGGTAATGGTAATAATTATGATCGAGAGTCCACTAACGGGTCCAGAGTGCGTCCATTACTTTTGTATGTTTTCCAATATTATCCATAAGGTATATTAGTCTTATAAATAAGACAAGCTCTGCAATAAATGTCGAAGAAGCATATGATGATCACTCAAGAACCGCCATTGAGTTACAAGAGCAAAGATATTTTTGGTTATCTTACCCAGGGTAAGATGTACGCAGCATCCTGCTGCGCTTCTTCGAAGGAGGCAGTCGCTGCTTGTTCGCGTACATTGCGTGGACCACATCTCTAATATAGGATCTGAATCATAAAGTCGTACAATTAAATAGTTATTATGGAAAGTCGTAGAAAGTATCCAGGTAATTATTAAAAATTAGAAAAAAAATCAGACTTAATTATTCATTTGGACATATATAATTTCTCGTGCAGTACAATTATGAGTATAAATTCAAGATTAGGGGTGAAATTTGTCAAAAAAATCTTATTCAAACTTGTTATTATTATTTTTCAGATATAGCCGATATTGCTCAACATTATCAAACTAGACGATTACAACAAGGATTTAGCATTGAGAATTGTTTAAGCACCCCAATGAGACGACTTGGAATATACTTAATCATGGCTTTGCTATGCCTGGTGATTGTTTATTTGTTTATCAGTCTCGTCATGTTGATATCAGGCATAAAAGAAGACGCGGGAAGTAAATCAATTACATCAATTAAATTACCAGTAACGGATCCAGTTACACCAGAACCAGAAGATAAATCAAACTTTACATCACCTATATCAACAGTATTGACACCACTTGAATACAAGTAAGTTTAATGAAGATTATTATCTTTTTTATTACTATTATTTGTATGAGACTCCTTGAATTTTTTTTTTCTTAACAATTATTTCATCTCTCTTGCATTGTCAGTATACGCATTTTTCCTCTTCTGATACAAGACGAGACCGGAAGCTTTAATGCAAAATGTGAAACGGAAATTACCGTGTTGTCAAATCGCAATACTTTGCGAATTCCTGTTAATATCAGAAATATTGATATCCAAGATGCATTTGTTCTTGATTTTCACACTAAAGACCAATTGGAGATAACAACTGTCAACTGGGATAAACAAAATGATATTTATGTAATTCTTATGGAGCAGCCAATAAAGGCTGGTCACAAGTATATCCTAAGGTATAAATACAATTTGAAAATTAATAAAGGTGGAATTGGATTGTATTGGGAATCTTACGTGGATAGTTTTAACAGGATGAGGTAAATATATTGATGAAATATATAATTTATATTATGAGATATTAAAAAGAAAATATTTAACGATATTCCCAGATATTCCATCATCTCTAATTTATCGCCCAATTACGCACGCACTGTATTTCCTTGTTACGACGAACCAGGATTCAAAACTCCATTTCGAGTAACTATAGGCCGGAATAAAACCATGAGGAGCCACTCGAACTCGAAAATGAAAATAACCAAGGACATGTGAGTGTTCGTACCCGAGGACAATAGAAATTCGAAGATAAATGAAAAAAAAAAATGTCCAAGCATAAATACCGTGAATATATTTATCTTTTTGTTTTCTTGCTTTTATTTTAGGAAGGATATGCCTGGCTTCGTATGGGATACGTATACTAAAACAGTTTCTATGTCCACTTATTTGCTTGCTATAATGGTTACCGATTTTGATAATTACACCGTCACTGAAGAAAACCGTTTTGGCCACACGATCTATGGACGCAGTAGTATTTTACCTTATACAAAATACACGTCGACGATGGTAACGAAATTGGTACCAATTATCGAGGATTTGACAGGGTTTCATTACGAGCTCGAACAGTTGGACTTAATGGTGGTATCAGACTTAAAATATGCGGCTATGGAAACTTGGGGCTTAATAACTTTTCAGTAGGTACACGCAAAGATTTTTCATACGGATGGAAGAAATTTTCAAAAATATTCTATATTCTCAAACAGGGAGAGTAGCTGTATAGTGAACGAGGACCCAACTAGTCAGCATTCCTTAAAATACTATGGTACAATAGTAGCCCACGAACTAGCTCATCAATGGTTTGGTAATTTGGTAACACCCCTTAGTTGGTCCTACGTATGGTTAAAAGAAGGATTTTCAATGTTCTTTGCATATATATCAATGACCCTTGTAAGTAGAATAATATATTGATATTAAAATTTGCCAAAGTTTCTCATTCGAGCTGTATTCATTATTTCTTTTGAATACAGGTCGAACCCTCTTGGGACATCGATGAGTTATTTATCAAAGATTCTACGGAAGCATTGACAGCTGATGCACTGGATGATACGTATGCCTTATTGACTCCTGTTAAAAATACTAGTGGCCCCATTGATATATTTCATTATATTTTATACGTGAAAGGCAACAGTGTGATCAATATGATGTACAATTTTGTGGGAAAGGACATTTTTCTGGATTGTATACGTAATTACATACGTGCTTATGCATATGGATCAGCTGAGCAGGAAAATCTTTGGCAGATTTTTGATAACGTAGTATCACAGCAACAAATACTTCCTGATTATCTCTCCGTCACTGAAGTCATGCACTCCTGGACTCACGAACGAGGCTTTCCAATTTTACAGATCAATAGAAATTTGCACACTGGTACAGTTCACTTGATTCAGGTTTGTTGTACGATGTCATTAATCTTAAGAAGACAAATCTGTAACGGCATAAACAATTTGAGATTTAAAGGGTTAACTGAGGGGATATATTATTATTGATATAATTCAATTACAGGATAGATTTCATCATGATGGTCCAAGAGAAGAGAGTAGGGAAATGTGGCATGTTCCAGTAAGTTGGACGACTCAATTAAATCCTCAATTTAATGAAACTGCACCAAAACTATGGTTGAGTACTAAGCAGATGATGTTAAACGAGTCATCATTAAGAAATGCTGTTTTGAGTAATCATTGGATTTTCTTTAATCTGAAACAGACTGGTAACTTGTATAGGTGTACGATAACTCTATATGACAATGATAAATTGACAGTTTTTTATTTGTACTTAAACTTTTTATTCAGGATTTTACCGTGTAAATTATGACAATGGCAATTGGCTATTATTGTTCACTGACTTCAACAATTTCCCACCGGTGATAAGGGCTCAAATAATTAGTGACATTTTTGCTATGGCCTCGGGGGGTCTTTTGGATTATGATATGGCTTTTCATGGTGCTAGGAAATTACAAAGTGAAATTTCACCAATAGTATGGGACATTGCTATTACTGCACTGAAACCTATTCAAGCACATTTCTACTGCACGTCAAGTTTCCAGGCAAGTGCTTTAAAGTTTATTAAAAAAAATATTTACTTCATTGAACAGTTGATATGGCAGTTAAAGACGCCAAGAGGTACGTTATTATTCTCGCGTGTGATAATAACGGGTTGCCTATCATCAGGGTTCAATTCCATACTGACACTCGATTTAAAAAATATTAATATTGTATGTTATCTTTTACAGCAACTCATGAATATACTTGTCAATAATGTTTTTCTTTACGTTGTAAATTATACGAGTCCCAATTCGCATGATGAAATGATGCAATTCAAAAATGAAATATTTAATTATGCTTGTATGGTGGGCAATGCAGAATGCACGAGAATAGCTCTGAATTATTTACGTCAACGCACAGGTGGAAAACTAGAATTAGGGTAAGTACGATTTTGTATATACGGTAACAATTATAATTAATTTTTAATTATATACTGTCATATGAATTTATTGAAATTACAGAATTCCTAAGCACTTAATATATTGGGCGTATTGCGCAGGAATACGTAACGGTACCGACAGAGATTGGTGTAGGCTGATGGATCTTTATAGAAATGACACGTCATCAGACAAAGACCCTATGATCTATGGATTAGGATGTTATAAAAAATCGAATTTTTTGGAAGAGTACAAAAATGAATATTTTACTTGACTGGCACTAAACATTTATATCACAATTTCAACTAATTCATTTATTTGTGCCATAGGTATTTGGACATGTTAACGATAGATGGACGTGTTACCCGAGAATTATATTTAGCATTATTATCCGTTGCGACAAATCCTTACGGAGCCAGAGTGGCCTTAAATTACTGTAAGCGCCATTGGACTCTCATTGAAGATTAGTAAGTACTCAAAGTAGTAAAAGAGTTTTGTGTTATATTCTTCTAAGAGACTTTTATAAAAGTGATGTATCCTTCACCAATAATCCTATTATCTGTAATCATATTTTTAGCGGTAATGAATCCAATACGAATTTGGTCGATTTGATCAAGTCATTATCTAAGTTTCTAAATACCGACGAGGACTTAAACGTGGTAAGTGGTTTTAAAAATTTAAAATCAAATGAATTATCTTTGCGCTGTACTGTACTTTGAAAAATAATGAATTCTTCCAGTTAAGGTCATTGAATGTCACAAAAGCTGATGAAGTCAATGCACTGAAGGACGCCATAACCAAAGTGCACAATAACGTAAAATGGGGTCAAAGATTCAAAGAAGCCGTGGGTATAGCGATTAACGTCCATTACGCGTATTTGTCAACATAATTATTGTAAATAAAATAACGACAAAGACAACAGATCAAGTAGGTAATACAGACCAGAACTAAGATCTGAACACACCTCTTAAATTTAGCGTTATCAGAATGAAAAAAGTAAACAAAGTCAAAGTAACAATTCAAACGCATATCCAAAAGTCATCTTTAAAATATCTCGAAAACAACTTCTGCCCATTAAACGCCTTAAAGATGACTTTTGGGCATTAGGTGTTGTCTGGAAATACTCACGGGCGAAACGTACAAAATTAATACTACTTCCAGGCACAAATTATACTATATAACATAATGAGACTGTAGTGTATTACGCCATAGTACTCATTTTTAAACAACAAAAATTCTTGAGGAAGACGTCAAAGCCAGGCTGTATACGAGTAAACACAAAAAATTAAAATGACCATTGAAGAATGAGAATGCGAGAGCCTGGAGTGGTGGTTTGCGACAAAAAGGGTAACAAAGGAAGAAAAAAAAAACAGAAGAAAAGGAAAAATGTATAAAAAGAGAGCAAAGCGAAAGAAAAAGAACGCACGCACACGTCTCATGTATGGTACATTGTGTATATTGTGTCTCAAGTTAGCCGGAGTCGCATAAGCGAGTCCCTTGTTGTTAGCCAGCACCTTCGTGTAGTGAAGCGAAGAGGACTCGTATAGCGAGCGTGAGTTTCGTGTGGTCAGGAATGTTGCTAAGTAAGGGATTGATTTACGAGCAGTTATCATACCGCCAAACCAAAGCCCTAATAGATTCAGGTCAACGCCACCGCTATTCTTCGAAGTCGTTTATAATAAGTCCGAGGGCCCCTTTCTTAAACCCTACCAACCCCAATACTTCTGCCCACATCGATAGAACGAAAAGATTTGAAAACCTTGAGAAGGAAAAGAAAAGAACTATTTACCATTATATTATTCCTCGAGACCATCTTCTTTATCCAGTATATATATTCACGTATAAAGTTATTCAAATGAAAATCAGCAGAGTCGTATGTCAGTATCCAAGTATGTCAAGTGGAGTAGAATTATGTGTTACAACGACAGAGTATATTTTGTTTATGTAGTAAGATGCTTGGGGATTATTATTAAATTAGATTAACAATATTTATAATGACAATTGTGTAACAATGTAAAGAATATATTAATGCAGAAATACGTACTTCAGTCTTTTCTTGTATCAGCGTAGTTACGTTCGTACGACGTAACCTTACCCACGAAGTTAACCTGGTGTCTTTGAACGGAATGAAAGAGCAAAGATGGCGGCAAGACAGGGAAGGTGGTGAATCCTTGATAGAGACATAAGGTGCCGGTACCCGTAGCTTCTTACAGAGGCAGGACCCTTCTTGAAGCTAATGATTCGGTCATTGCAACGGGTGCTAGCCGGGTGGTGGAAAGGAGTGGTATGAGTTGGAGTAGAAGGAGGAGAGCCATGGCGAGGAGACGAGGATCGGCTGGCCAGGAAAGTAAGCCCGATCCCAGTTCGAACGCTTCACCTCGATAGACACTTGCCTACCGCGACACGGAGAATCGATCGATCGTCTATACATAAAGGATCACCGGGATTCAGTTATCAAAAGTCAATTTGAATTTGATTTTTCTCTTTAACTCGATTGATACGTACTTGATCGACGTGACTACTCACAGAAACTGCTCATGTTTCTGATTTGGGGGTTGCTACTACTACGCACCCCGACGTACGCTGCTGCCGGAAATAGCTACCAGACTTCCACATCCTTCAGAAGTACGTACACCAATGTAATACGTAAATGAAGGACAGTTAATGGGCTTATCAAAAAATTTTTATTTTTATCATCAAAATTATCAGCTGTTTGTGCACTTTTGTTTTGACTGGAATGTCCGTGTATCGTTAGACACGAACGATATTAATAACGTCTATTTTATAAGGGTGGGATCTTTGTCTGGCAAGGTGAAAGTACAAATAATTTCTTCATTCACGTTTGTCCTTTCGAGTTTGATTGTCTTTTTATCAGGATGAATTATTGAAGGTTGTTTTTCTGTTTGGGACAGAATGGTGGCCGTGGTGTTTATTACTTCCGGGCTGTCTGGCGTCGTGGACGAAATACGTCGAGGAATACGATTCTATGAGGGTTGCACGATGCGACGCGAGTTGTGGCGAAAATCCACCTGACGAAGTAAGTAGGTCACTCAATATTAGCAGTGTAATTTAAATTGAATAGTCTCTGTAAAGAATCAAACTCAAATTGAACACTTTCGGTGCATTATCGTTAGCATTTCATTCATGGTATGTCTATTTAGAGAAGTATATTAAACGTACAGAAGCTTCTGCTCATAGGAACAAATAATATATTGCTAAATATTCATTTGGACCTCATGCTGCTGTTAGGTGTGATCGGGCGTGAATCATTCGGCACCAGCTGTTGATACGTTTTTGCACAGTCCTAATGTTATATTTGAATATTCGCAGCTCGTATATATATACATAGAAATACGATTGCATTGTGCAAAGCTTCGAGGTATTTAATAAAGAAGCGAATGCTTGGCAAAACAGCAAAGTTTAATTACATTTAATCGAGCTACGTGAATTTCTGACAAAATGCATAAAAACAAAAAGACGAAGAGGAGGATTTCATCACATTATCGCAAGTGACGGCAAGAACGGTCCAACACTGGGAAGAATCGGCTCGGGGTCCTTTTACTGACACATGTCCCGATGTAATGGCCCATTAAGGCCCAACGGAACACAGTAAATTTGCAAGTAGCCTTATAATCAAAAGTGTACCCTTGCAATTATGTCGAAATTGAAACATCTCGGAAGATCGTCAAAAACAGGTTTTACTTCGGAACAAACGAGAAGCCGCCGATGGGCAGGTTAATCGATAAAGTTATATAGTAACGATGTAATTTAGTTCCCAAATTAACATTTAAATCATCGCCTACGCATGGCCTAAAGGACACCCGAGAATAAAAGAAGAATTAAAAGATAACAAAAAGCTAAATCCCACCCACGGTAGAGAAATAAGATAACATAAAATCATAACCAAGTACATAACCTCTTAATGCCTCGTTTGAAAGAAACCATAGCAAGAAAGCAAAGTCCGAACAGCTATTTCAATATACTTAAATGAAGCAAGAAAGAAAGAAAGAAAGAAAAAAAAGGAAACATTGATCCAAGCCATAATACCCAAGCACCAAATACATCAATGTCCCAGCCCGACTACGCAAAGAAATCTGATCCTGTGCAGGGTCGCATTTGGCAGATCGATTCCTCTCGAAGCCTTTAACCTATCAAACTCCAAGATGGCCACTGGTCATCAACCGTACCAAGTAATTCTATTCCGAAGAGGGTAGTAAGCGCAATCTAAACGTCAACAGATATTATTGACAGGCCTGTATTTAATCAATGATACACAAAACGGTATGAATAAAAATGGCGGCCAATTAACTATAAAAAGGATGGACCACCTCGACGTATTCGGCAGCAATGATGTCCATCATTTGACGTTCTTATAGTAAACTTCATTAACTGGTCAACGGCCCGGCAATCGCGAGCAGGCATAGGCCTCACATGCTTCTGCTTTACTTATAAAAAGTAGGCCAATAAGTAAGCGAACCAGTTTCTTCGCCCGTTCGAATGATATATGCGTTCCGAGCTGAAGCGGGACGTGAATGCCGCCAGGCGAAGGAACGCCAGGACCTGCTTCAGGCTCCAGTCGACCGACCGGAGGCCAGAGACCATCGCCATCGATGCAAACCTACGTAATACTAAACCGCACGAAACTAAAGACCGTTTCGTTTCGGTCAGCTTGCAGCAAAACCGCCACTGCCACATTACTTTGCCACCGTTCGTTCAATGGCGGCGGAAGAGTCGCTAAAATAAAGTTACGATCCTCCCTCGAGGGCATTGGATATACTAAATTCACTTTCACACGATCAAACGGGACACCGACACTTTCCTTACCCCTGTACCCACCTTACCCTCTTATAATTTTATTATATATATATACATTGAATACGTGGACACTTAAATTTTTTTTAATATTTTTATTGCCATCTTTTTTTTCTATTTACGCACTTGCTGGAGCTTTAGTATGATTTTTTTGATTTAATACTTTTCTTTGTTCTCTTTTATTATGCTGTTATAGTGCATGGAGAATTGCTTGACTTCCAATTACACGAAGCCTGGATTGTGTCCTGAAAAGAATTCCATGTCGTCTTTCGAAGCGGCTTGCTTAGACGCCTGCACTGGGGATTCGCATTGTCCTGATATGGCCAAGTGTTGCACACACGATTGTGGTGTCACTTGTATGCATCCTATAGGTTTGGATGGCAAAAGTGGTAAGAGTCAGCTGATTCTAGATATCGATCGGGTTGATCGGGTTGTAACTATTACCAGGAATATATTTGCAATAATCGTTAACGAAAATGGATCCTCTTGGAGAATCGATGGGGAATGCAAATTGCTGTATATTATGGGGTTCTGTAAGAGTATTCAAGATCGTAAAGTCCCATAAAATCTTCCGTCTTATATTCTTTCAGACCTTCCGGCTATACCCGAGAGTGTTCAGATCCTTCAGCAAAAAACTAATCAGGTACTGCTCAGTTGGCGCAGTCCTCATTCTGCTATCAACGTCGCAAACGATGACGACGCTGGTATTAGGTATCTGGTGGAGGAACGTCATCTACTGGGACCAAGATATTTCGAATCCAGATTGAGTTCCTGGTCCGTGCGACATGTGTCCAGGAAGCCTCATGCCACTTTACGCGATGGACTCAAGATGGGCCATTGGTATCAATTTCGTGTGGCTGCAATCAACAGTAATGGATCCAGAGGATACTCCAAGCCATCGAGACCGTTCAAGACGAAAGGTAAAAAAAAGGAAATGGAAAACAAATGACGTCCATAACTTTCGAAAAATTGATGAGTACAAATTATATATTACGAAAGTATCTGTAATAATGCTCTACATAGATACTTATTATTTATATCTTGTTCACTCTCTTCTTTTTCTTTTTCATCGACTGTCAAAGTGTTCTCAGGGAATCGAATGCTGGATTAACTTCTTTTTCTTTTTTTTTTTCTTTACTTTACCTTGAGCAAGAGCAAGAAGGCTGAGTAAGAATTCTTCAGTATCTGAAAGTATAATCGTATGGACCAACGGTACTCGGGGAATAAATCCATTTCTTACCCTCTGTTTAAAAGTCGTTAACGACAAGTTCTTACCGCCGTGAAGGTTGGCAGAGTCAAGTCGACGATTCCACACATGGAAAGGCGACATTCCATTTTGTTCGAGATCAATATCATTGAGAAGATACGTTTAGTCGATGGGCCGTACGCGTACCATTTTTCGTAAAAGGCATCGTTCGTCATGGTTGTACTCTAATTTTGAAAATTTATTTTATCCTGGATATTCCAAAGATTTACGTAATTTTCGGATGAACGTCATTTCCACTTACCGAGTCTAATAAATTTTGAGCGCAAAAGCATAACACGTATACTTGTATCAAGCAAACGACAGTGTATAAGCTTACTACAGCTTGTATAAAATATTCACCAGAAATCTGAAAAAAAAGGATTGAATATCAATAAGACAAGTATTATAATCGAGGAAATATTGATTTTGAAAGACTAATAAATTTCGCTCTTACCGAAATTAGTAGATATCCCAAAAAACAGAATCGAAATATGCAATTCAGATAAACGTAAACGACATTCAAGAGTAGCAAGTTCGTCAGCATTTTTCCAATTCTACAAAAAATTCATTATTATTTAATGTTTACCTTTTGTGTTACATCAATTGTCGATTTTGATCATCTTACTCCATTGCAACTTCACGATGTCGAATCCATTTTTTTAATTCATTCTGTACAGCCTTCTCGATTTTTGCATTTCTCACATCGTCCCACTCAAAATCACTTTTCTCCGTACTTGTATTCTTTCCACTAATTATATTAATTAATTCCACACTTAAATATTTGTACTGAGCATTGAGAAGGGTAATGATGTGTATCAAGTAAAGATCGATACTAGCTTTTTTCGAAATCGTATAAAATCCACCCAGTACTTCCAAAACAATGCCAGCAATAAATAATCCAGTTGAATAAGGTTCACCGGGTATAGAAGCAGGTATGCGAAAATCATTGTGATCAAATTGATCCTTCTTAAACACTTTATAAATTGGTGAGCCACAAAACAAAACTACAGTCATAATAGCAAATATCGTGTAGAGCTTCAAAGGTCTCTGCAAAGGTTTCACAGTCTTCTCGATACATTCTTTTAAGGTTTCGACATTGATTAAAATGCTATTCATCTTGTCAATCAATCGATATATCAAACCCCGTCGTAAGTTCATGTAAGAACCCAAAATGAAAGTCTCAATTATTACAGCCTGGTTGACCGTAGTGTCTTGAAAAGTTCGTTGGGTCGTAGTGACGAAAATGCCAAGAGTGGTAACGAGAAAGTAAATGAATTCCATGATCCATGTGAAAGCTGAGTAAAATTTTTGAACTTTCGACAATTCCTTAGGATCGTTTGTTAACGGTAAAAAATTGCCAGACACAAAATTAACAAAACCGTTAAATTTATTAACACTATAAAAATCCATGTGGAATCCTATTTTTCCAACTACCAAAAGTTCGTTTGTACATGGATTCGGTGGTCTGTATGATTTTATATGAAACTTTTTTTTTAATTAGTCATTCCGTCTATGCATAAAGAACCAGAAGGATAATCACAGTCCGTATAGTAATATGCAGAGCCAAGTTCTCTTTTATTCCTTTGTCTTCTTCCCGTGCAATTAACTTCAACTGCTATCAAACTAATTGCTCGACTTCGTTCAATGAAAATGGTACAATGGGCGATACGCTATAATTACACGGCTGAAGTCTCAGAAAGGATTGAGATAGAGAAAGCTTGAATAGGGTATATGCACTGAACTCTATAATTTTATTACTTGACTACAAACTGTCCTTGCAGAGCCACGAAATCCGAAAGTTCCTCAAAATTTAACAGTGAGCGGTGCACGTGTCGTTGGCGACAAATTACGGATTCATCTTCGATGGAAACAGCCACCATCGGACGTACCGATATTGTTTTACCGAGTATTTTGGACTCGAATGATTCATGGACCAACCAATGACTCTATTCTGGTATACCGTCGCACAGTACCCAAGGTAATGATTTCAAGAAGGATCACAATGATTAAGTACACGCATACAAGATCTCCCACGCATGCATTTGGTATTTAGAAAAATAGATAAAAAAATGTCAATAGCTCGCCCATCATCCCATAACAGTCATTAATGATTTTCATGGCAAACTTTACAGGATAAAACCTGCTACGAGCTTAAGAACTTGGAACTGAGCTGTCAGTACTTTCTTCAAGTTCAAGCAGTTGCGCTTTACGGTGGTCGGCGTCTGGTCTCTCAAAAAGCTTCGAAAGTCTTCAACAGCACTGATTACAAGAAATTCGGTAAGTGACTTCATGATCTTTCTCTTTGAATTAATCCAGTAAGGACCTATAAGGTCAATTGTGTCGAACCGTCATCACGATCGAATGAAAATGAGTACGATGATCATCGGAGAAGTCTGCTTTATGCAAAGCTGCCACTGGAAGACGTTCGCGTAGGTGCGAACGGCATCAGGATGGTCTCCACGTGCGGAGAATGATTTGTCATTGCGGCGAGATAAAAGCTCGTCTTGTCTGGCCAGCGAACGCCAACGCGGACAGGTACAACGTCACCTGGAGACAGGAATCTTGCTCGGCGTCACCTCGGGCACGTGATCCGGATTTCCATCGCAAAACAATGTCCAGGGTCATCGAGGTAAGTCGACAAGGACATCAATGACACTTGGCATAGCGACACGTTCCATCGTGTATGACGTTCTTACGTATCCTTAAGTACCAAAGTACTTACACTTGACCCGCGTACGTTTTAATGTTGAGAAAGTGGAAAGTCTTGTGAATTGCGCAGCTTTTTTTTGTCTTCGTTACACCACTTTGGCATTGCGATTCTTTCCATGGCTTTTTTTGTTTTTCTTGAGATTTTATGCATTTATTTAATTGGCGCCTCGAATCTTTATGATTAACCATTAGAACGAGGGGTTGGTACGATGATGACTTTCTTAATGTAAAATTATTTTTCAATTGGCAGAAAAGTCATTGTGACATCCTTCAATTGAGGAATAACTGTACGTACGTAGCGAACGTACGGAATATACTTGGAGGAGGTAAACTAGAGGAACATGGAAGTAGTATAGAATTTTTGGCAACCGGATGTCATCATGGCAGACACAAAGATATTGACCAAGAGAAGTCATCTCAGTGTAAAAGTAAATCGAGAATAAGAAGACAGTATTTTGGATTGTAGGTAGACGCAATGAATTTTTATTATTTTTAAGATCATTCTTTTCTTTTGCGAGCTTCAAAGCACACGCGTAAAGATATTTTCAACGTTTCAAACTCATTGGTCGTTCGTAAGAAGATGCCTTAACAACAGCTGTAGTTTGTTTCTTTGTTTTTAATAAAAACGCCCAAAATGCGAATTACACAAGTATCGTACGATTTTCTATACTTATCATCGGTACTTTTACGTTTGTCATAATTTATAGTCGTAATTACCGTATCTAATTATTAGATGCCGTAATTAAATCACTCCATCTGAATCTATTCTGTATCAGACTTTATTTATAAGCACTTCAAATCACGCCAAGAGCACTATACTTTAACATTATTTTGATGATTTTATGAACTCAAATTTACTGGCTTATCGCACAATCAGTATCAACCTTTACAGATGCCGCGTTATAAAAGTGTCATCGTTCTTCTTACTTTCTTAGTAGTTTCTGGATACCGTTAGAACTAGACAGAGTATATTTTTCACAATAGCCGCAATCAATCCGATCTATTTACGTAATTGTCCTATTAGGATATATGCATATATATATAGTTTAATTCGCATATCAAACGTGATATCGAAAAATTCAATCGTATCAAAATCCTGTTGTCAATCAACTATCACGTACAACAACGAATTCGCGATAGATTTTCTTAATCATTTGATTACGATGATCAACGACTGTGCACAATTATCTGCGTAATAGAATATTCAATGCGGAATCTCCATAATAATTGGGACACCTGTTAGATGATTATATAACAAATCAGTAGATCGAATAAATCACTTATTAAACGAAGAAAAATAGATAAGAAACATCCGATTAATCACAATGAGATGTTTACGAGATAATAGTATCCGCGCAATGGTAAATAATGGGCAGATATTATTATAGATTGTTATCACTGGTCGGAGTACTCGCGTAAATTCTTTCTTCGATACGTATTCGTACACCCGTTATCGATACTACTGATTTCGAAATGGCACTGGTACATAATACTGAATAGAAACTTTGGAAAAGTTCAAATTCAATTTGGATTAATCAACCTCACGATAGATCACAGTTCCAATAATCTAAAGGAATATTATTCACGGAGAACCGAGACCGTAGCTGACCAGAAGAACGTTAAACAACGTGAAGAAAAGACTAGATGCCATTGAAGATGATCCTCCTGAATAACCCTCCAAATGATGATAGACTTTTCGGGATCCTAATTCTTGAAGCGGCCTGTAGTTGTAGAATAGCAAGCCAGCGCTCGATTCTACCTTCATGAAACTCATCAACTGTAATTGAATAAAGGTAATTTGTAATTTTACTTTCAATTCGATACACACCGCTTTATTGTCTTGCAGAATCAAATTCTTCGTCGCGAGGTATGAAGATTAAATGAATTCAAGTGAAGAGGAATTATTGATAAAAATCAATTGATTACCTGCGATTGGGAAACTGTCAATTTCTCCGTCAGGACGGTCCAAATCACGCCTTGCTGACATTCTGGGGTTGTCAAGGATCCTTGATATCGGTAAAAAGTGCTGTGATCCTTTGGCAAAAGAAGGTACGGAATTATTTTTGTAGGCATCTTGGCTGTGCTTCTTCCCACCCATGTTGCCACTGATGCAGTTGCGTCTATAATGGATTGAAGATCTGGATTGTCATCTCGACTTAACTGCAATTGAAAAATAAAACTTTATTAAGTGCGCCCTGGACTTGCTGTGCAAAAGAGTTTAAATGAAACCTCAGCAAGATCTTACTTCGAACAGCACAGCGACAACTGCTACGCCATTCTCGTTTTTTGCGGCTACTGTCAAATTATCATATTGTTTGTCATAATGCACAAAATGCAATTCCAGTGCATCACGCGTGCCATCTATAGTGTGCTCGGCTCCCCAGTGAAAATGCATTTGTGCCAAAACATACGTGGACGGTAATCCTCCTCCTTTCAAATAAATCGGTACTCCGTTCAAAGTAATTTGCACTAAAATCGTAAAAAAAACCTTTCTTTTTCAGAATCATACAATCCCACGTAATACACGTATGCATAATATTGAACTGTACTGTACTTACCAGTATGGCCGTTATTGGTGATGTTACCAGAAAAAGCAAAGTCATAACGAATGAATTTTAGGGTTGATAAATCTGTTTTAATTGTATCATCCGTCACGATATTGATTGGAGATTGTTTGCTTCCTTCTCTACACAATCCTTGCCAATTATCCGGACCTGCGAATCACGAAAGAAACCTAACGCATATTGCATAGTTTGCAACAGTTGCATTACCATGTGTGAATTGCGCAAAGGATAACTAATAGCACTTGAAATGCTAAAATAACACTATGCCATCAATAACGCCAAGGTACTAGACCGAATCAAAATGTGCGGGCGTCGATTGGACAGCCGACCGATTGTAAATCATGTCGATTAGACATATTCCAATTGATTAGACTCAATTAGAGGATCGTACGATTAGAGATAATCCAACATGGGACAGACAACGGGATTAAACAATTCCTAATTATGAAAATATCGTTGATACATTGCTGTCAATGTAATATGCCGTAAATATCTATTGGAGCATTGTCTCTAATCGTATGATCTGTCTAGTTGGATTTTAGAGAATTATTTAAACGACTTATTGGCATCAATGGATTTGACCACGTCTGATCGACGCAATTTATAATCAGTCGCCTGTCCAAGCGATATTTGCCCGTCAAATTTGCAAATCCAAAATGTCACATATCAACGTGCCAATATGATCATATATCACGAAACGTGCCAATGTATCAAATATGATTTGCTTATCAGTCACGCTGTCTCAAGTGATTAAGATGGAATCGTATTTCTTTCTGTGAGTACGTCACACGAACACGAGCGCTCCAAGCAAAGAATTTCTCCACTCGCTAATTTCAGTGTAACAAATACTATCGTTAAGTTTCTTAAACTCAATCAAAACCTTCCGATGATATCTCAATCTCTGTGGTGCCCTGTTTTTAAATGACTTTTTAGAAAATCTAGAAAATTCAAGTGAATATCGATAGTGACAGTGTCGTGCAACTGTCATGGCCGCTACCGTGTCCTCAGCTATTGTCGATCCCAAGCACTCGTCGGAAAATTTCACAATACTGATGAAAAAAATCGATAAAAGTGGCTTTTCGGGCATTCAGAAATATATTAGCAATATATCACAACATTGCGAATTCTTATGGTACCTTTTTCGTTGCCTAATCTTTTTTTCATTTCTCAATATTTTTTATGCACATTTTTTCATAATATCTACAACACGTACTTTTTACTGAACAAAAAATTTAACAGATAAACCCTATAGTTTCTTCAACAAAAGTTTTTTTCAAAATTGTATAGTTTTGACTCTCCTAGGTAGATAAGCCCCTCTCTCTTAGCCAGTCCCAAAGTGAACGCGTTGTAGCCAGTCGTGATCGTTCTCCACAAGCCATCTTCATACAAGTAAAGTTTCTAACTAATAATTGCAATTTTCCTTATCACTGTTCTAGCCATTTCGTTTCCTCGGCCGTGCCACTGATTTTCGAGCTTTCAAGGCAGATTCTCAAAGGCTCATAACGATTAAAAAGTATAACAGACATTTTTTCACTCCGACCCATACTATAGCCATTGAGCACTAATGAAGTGCAACGTCATACGTTGTTTCTAAGATCCGCGACAACGTGCAAAAAATCGTCACTGTCACTTGTCCTCGATATGGGAAATAAAAAAGAAAGCAAAAAAAAACAAAAAAAACAATTTCACGTATCAAAATATCAACGGCGTATCTCCACGGCTTATCTTTCTCGCAAAGGATTAACGTTACGTACAAATTTCCTAAACACCAAAATTCCCTATAAAACAGATAGCAATTGTAGTAAAAAAAAATACTATGCACACAGTGCTTTAGATTTTTTTGTACAAAGCTGATATATCTTATTCTAAGTATTGATCGAGGCAATAAAAAAATCTGTTCTGACGACAGATCGTGTCTTATCACGTTGAAGATGACAAAAGAGACGCGAAAACCTTTACCTAAGAACAAAGCAGGCATTGTTCTTATTACGTGCAAAGAAATGAATAGCGAATTCGATGATTTTCCTTATGACGTATTTCATCAATAGATGACTGGACCCTTATCGATAATATTTCTTACGTATAATAATTAAAGTATTGTGCCTCGTCTTGTAGTAACGGTATGGCGTTAAACAAGTAAGGTTATTCGCAAATTGGCAATTATTCAATCCGTACTATGGCGCATCATTTCCTCAATCAGTAGCCCACAGCGAGCAGAACGATCCGTTTCAAATGGTCACTCGGTCAGACTACGAAAATCATGTCGATCATTGACGGCGTTTAAAGGACTTTTTTTTTCATTATTAACATTTTTAATTGCGTAATTTTTGTCCTTGGTTCAAAAAAAAAATAAATATCGTAATTAACAATAGGGATAATATCAATGACGTGTCGTGAGATAAATTAACGTGGGAATTCCCTATATTTCTTGGACTTTTTCTTTATCTTCTTCAATTATTATCCTATTTGTATGCATTACACGCTCGATTAATTTTCAATTTAATTCCCATAGCATGCTACCCTAATCAGTGTATTAAATTAAATAATTGTACTGAAATGATGCATTACCATTTTCCCCCCAGTAAGTCCAGTCGGATGCTTGTACTACATATAGACCTGAAATAGAATTTTTATTGATTAATTGAAATAATAAAAGAATTGATTACAGGTTTATATATTTTGACCACGTGACCATTCCTACTACGGTAGTCATTCGGATGATTAACTGATAAAGGACTTAAAGACTCAGCTAAACGATTACTGAACGTGATCAACTTCCTTTGCCTTTATCTGATTGGAAATTCAACGTGAATCATAAAAGTATGAATCAACAATAGTTGAAGTGCTAAAGGATTTTTATCAATTTATCTAGCTATAAATTGCGTTATCGTGGGAATTCCCATTTTTCACTAAGGATAACCAGATACTGCCATATAAGCATGTTAGTATGACTCTAGTCAAGCTATAGTCCTTCATCATGCTGTAGCTAATCGATAAATTTGAATGATGATATTTTAATCGATAATTTTATTTGCGTAATTGCTTGAAAATTTTGCAATGATCAAATATGATTGATCTCATTGTCGCGCTGTTTCAAACAATTAAAAAATTATTTAATCTTGCAGATGATACTTGGTCTCTATAGATAATGATAACAGAATCTACAGCCTCTCATTATAACGTCGTTCGTTTGAATTGATTCCATAAGGTACACAATCAGCAATATAAGATTTGACAATTGATATCGATAGATTTGTAAATATTATATCAATTTGCATAAATTAACTTTCATTATTTAATTAGTGTAAGAACGATTAATGGCGATATTGAATTTGGATATGAGGATATCATCATGAGAATTATTATTGTATATTAAATTATTGTTTTTTAATTCAGGTAATTCAGCATTATTCCTGTCATGGAAATATACTCATCTAAATCGTCTAGACGTCATTTTTTGACAGGGTGGATTAATAGTAATTTTTATCTTTACCGATCTTGATGACACTTGAATTGGCGAAAAAAGAAAATGAAATGCGAAGATAAAAATCTTCTGTCATCTCCGCGTCAGTTTAATTGATAATACAATATGTATTAATGTTCTATCTTCGTTATACTTAAAAAAAACGGTATTTACTTTTAATAGCCAATTAATTAGGCAAAAATGCTGAGGAATTAACGTCGTTCTTTCTCCATTGTTGCATTGGGAATTCAAGATGAGAATTTAAACGTAATTAGCAAAAAGAAAGGCTCGATTCTAGTCATACACAAAAGCTTTGTATATTACTTTGACTACAATTGACGTACAATTCTACCTAATCAAAAATACTAATGGCTTCTTTATTCGTGGTTGTACTTTGACGAATGATTGAACGAAAGAACCCGCAGATTTTAATAACTGTAATATGTGCTTCCTGTCTGACGTCCAATAGATGACATGCAGAAGACTTCATCCACTCGATGACCTCTGTATTAATACACTGGGACAAGAAGTTAATACTCTCATTTTTACATTGAAGTAAAAAAATTTGACAAATAATATAACTAGACAAAATTAAACACTAATTATCAACAAAAATTATTAATTAATAAAACAACCCCTTTCTCATTAGATCACTGTACACAGTAAAAAGATTTACTAAAAATTAGTATTAACCACTGAACCTCTCATTTAAAATGGCCGGTCTCGCAGGGCCCGAAGGTGCAAAACAATTGTGGACCACAGATAGCTGAACGTCCGGGAGACGTGATTTCCGGTTATGTGATTAAACTCAAAAAAAAAATCCGAATTAAAATCAACGATTTCTGTACCAAGTGAACTACAATCAATTTTTGCACCTTAACGCGTTGATATGAATTTAAAAAAATGTCACTTGATAAAATCCCTCAAAAAAGTTGTTTTTTTTTTCCAATAATATTTCCTTATTTATTTACCTGAGAGTTGTACAGTCACGATCAAAAGTGTGGTAAATTTCATTGTACACGGTGCAACAAAACTATCGATTAACTAATCAACGAGATGTGACCAGTACGACGACGAGTAGACGACTGGACTCTCGTAAATATACTCGCCAACCCTCCGAGATTACACAAGATCCCATTCTCCCGCTGAATTGAACTTGTACATCGTACTACGTACTACCGAACGTTCGCCACCACTACTGTTTTATACCGTGTATAGATATAATATATGCCATTACGATATATATCTATATGAAATTCGCCAACGAAACAGGTACCCGAGGCTAATGATTGAATTTTATGCAAGATGAGCTAGAGGCGTAGTTCAACTATGGTCATGATAGAAGTCTGCATGAAAACAAGTTCTTCAAATTTTCCGACTGCCGTACAATAATTCGCAAGAGAATCGTAGCTGTTTAAAAAAAAATTGTTATTTGGATACTGTATAAAAAATTGTAAAACGATAATATACATTTTATCGGGCGACACCCGTGGGGGAGATACGTTTCTAAGGATTAGAAACACGGTAACAGAAAAAAAACCGAAAGATATGACATTTTAGAAACGATACTATATGATAATAAAGATAACCCATTCTTTAATTTGTTACTGTATTTTCATTTTTTTTTTTGGAATTCGAAAAATAATTGGGAATTTGCAAGGCACCGTAATTAATGTTCGGTATGTATACTAAGAGATATATACGTATATACTGAGACGGAAAACTGACCAAAAATCCATGTTATTTATTGTTGTTTAAAAAAAAATTCTAAAAACGCTATATTTGATACCTTAGGCAGGTTTGATTATACGTCATTCTTTGGAGTTAGGTTCACCATGAGTGACGCTATGGGGTTTCAAAATTAGAGATGCGCTTGATTGACGCACTTAATTGGTATCTAACGATCGTTCAATATAATTGGCGCGTTTTTCAAATTCGCTCAATCTTTCCTTGGTTATCACGAATCCTCAGGTCGGATGCTCTAGTTTCCTGGATAATAAATTTGTTTGAGGTTACGTTAAGATCTTGGGGTGACTGAGAATCTTAACTGTTCTATTTTCCATGTTGTACGGTTTAGCGCCGCCATTGTAGTCTCTTGGGAATCTTAAAGAGACGGTGAAAATTCAAAGATTTTTCTAAGCGTAGATGGGCCTTTGCAATGGCGTGTTACTCCTCACGTGTTTCTTCAGGCACCCTGACAGTGACGTAAGTAGTGCTCTGGGGCCCCGTAGAATATTCGAACATTGAAGTATCGTCTGAGATACGTAAATAAAAAAAAGTAAAATAAAGCTCCAAAAATCTTAATAAACATATAATATAAAGAAAATAAATAAAACCTTTCATCAAAGGTATAAATAACTGTGACAAAAGTCAAAACAGTTTAACGCCTTTCAAAATTGCTCTATAACGCACAGGGCTTTTACGATACGGTCCCAAAAAAAAGTTGAATAGCTACTTTTGTGACAGGCCCAAAAATGCTATATTACGATACACATACATTAACCAACTGACCAGGTGGTCAACCTCCATATACACAAATCGCTCGTAAATGTTTCTAAACTGATAAACGTAAAAACCTGTTTCGACTGTCTGAATTAATGATGCATATAAATAACGAAATTCATCACGAGACGTACCGATCATCATTGACCTTCGTGAAGTTACGATTTGCCATCGCGTTAACAATTAATCAGAACTCGGCACCAGCCCAATTAGTGCAAATAACCGAGGACAGGATTAACGCTGTAATTACAGCGTGGCGTCAGGTTACGCTGCATTATACAATGGAGAAACTATGAAAGTCGACAATTGAACTCTGAGATTGTTAAATGTATATCGATCATCACTGAATCATTAATATGACGTAAGATCAACAATATATCACACCCGCATACATTTGTTCTTCGTTCAAACTTTAATTAGCTGCTTAATTACTGTTATACACTCTAATAGTAACACAACTATTAACTAATACAGTACAGTATTTAATTACCGATTAAAATCGTGTATCCAACACTAATTGTATTCCGAATATTGATTTCTATCATACTTATTAATTATACAGAAACTCTGATCCATACAGTGTAACGACTTGGGAGCAACTGCAATCCAAGAAAATACAGTAGTGCCTACGTATATACATATATTCAACCCTCAAAGTAGATTGCACAAGACAGTACCAGTAGCCATGTTGCGAAGTCACGAATGATTTACGATAGACACCTTGCACGCGACAATTCGCGAGTAAAATAGTTGCGAATTTTTCATTCGTAAATTTTCCAAATTGTTACAAGGATTCCATGATCGTGCGAATACATCAGTGTAAGGTTTTGCAAATTTTCTTCGTTCTACGTTCTTTGAGAATTTTTCAATGATCTCTTTTTAAAAATTATTCTCTCGACCGTGAGGTCACGGGTTCGAATCCAAGTCGGGTACAAGTATTTTTAGATGTCTGGGCATGAGAAGATCTCGTCAGCATCTTACACGTATTACGGTACGCAAGGTGGTGCGCAAAGTATTCAGTTGAGCGACACGTCGCTCACGATCGATCGCTACATTCATTCTAATGGACATTATCGTCTAGATAAAATCGAACGATGAAGTTGATAATTTCATTATTTATTGATATAGTACGTATGACTTCTGTCTACTGTCAAAGCTTTCGGGCGTTGCTGGATTTTCGAAATTTACAATAGACGTGAAAAATAATAGATGACGAATTGTAATTTTGTATGGATTAGGTACCTTAATTGATAACAATCGTTATTTACATGGATACTGTACTTTAGATGCATTGAACCTGCTGGTAACGCGTTTCGCCAATCTCGAAGCGGATTGGAAATTCACCGTGATATTCCCCCTTAACCAGTTATATGATTATAATTAATTATATCGTGTGACCCTAAGCTGACCAATCATGCAATTTACGAGTCGGCCTCTGTGTACAATGATTCATGGATGTTTTTCAATGCTTGATGATGGCTAAATATTTATGTTTATTTAGTTTTTATACATCTTTTTAAATAGTTGTCTATATACGCTCTGGCGTTAGAGCTAATTCTTGTTTGGTACTTGTTTCATTTATTTTCTATTGGAAACTCTTTCTTCTTTTATAGCTAGGTTACGCTTTTTAGTTTTCTTTATTTTAATTCCTCTTGGCGCGCCACGAATTCTCTCAAAGGTCTGACTCTTCTATTATTGTTACGACTGGCTGCCATTTTGACTATTCTTTACTTGGTATGACTGCACTGGTTTAGTAGATACACCTGTTTATGTAAGGTATACAAAATAATTGTAAAAGCCATGGAGTTTAGTAATCAGTGAATTTTAACTACTATTGAATTAATAATACAAATTTTCATTTTTTCACAACAGTATTCTGAATCCAAAAAAATCATCGGCTTGCTACACTGCTCGATGTTGACTCAAAGAAAAGCCAGCCGCCATTTTTGAATCACACTTTATCTTTGTCTTCGTCTTATTTTTCACTTCAATGATTCATGAAGGGTAACGTTCCAGTTTCAGCTGCATCGAGTGGTACCATTAAACTTGTACAAGTATGAATAAGCAAATATATAAATAAAAAAGTCTTTAAACCTGACACACGAATCGATCATGGCCGCATACACAAATTTCCAATAATTCAAAACGATTTAACGTCGCAGTTGCGAAAAATCATTTTAAAAGAAACCAGATATGCTAATGAATTTCGTAATACTTAGAACGAAATTGCGCGATTCAGTACGTTATACAAAAATTATTTTACACCCTGTATACAGCATTAGTTGGCACTGAACACAGCGAAATCTAACTATTTCGAGTTCTCGCATATGAAAACGTGGGATTCACGAGCACTTTCAAAATGCCTAATTCTAACAGCAATACAGATACGCATCTACAAGCAGTACAACAATATCGTTAAAATGATAAGAGTCTACTATTCAGCCTTAATTAATAAGCCCATCTCGTACAGTCTAATAAGAATTAACGCGTAACGCCAATTCAAAAATTAACGTTACAATTTTTCAACAGAAACATCAACCAAACTATAAAGATGCATCACTCAATTCCTTACAGCATATCTTGACAGCCTGCCAAACCGCTTTAACCAATCAAACGTAAGACTTAACGTATCCACGCATAACGCGTATCATTTAAATCAATTAAAAATACCACATATCATAAAAGTATCAACAGACAGTACCAAACGTACGTAACTAGCAGATTCTCATAGTCCATTCCAAACCTCGCTCCACAACAATACTCTAACTTTCATTTTCTTTTCGCTCTGTACCAACGTGACGTACAAACGTTATTTCTACAATTACCCCAATGACACAATTCTCATTCATAAAATTCACTTTCCAGTCCCCTAAAATACGCTCTGGCAAGATCCCAATTGCACAATTTTTTCTCTCTCGTACCAAGAAAATTGGGAACAATTGTTCCAGCAGTAGTTCAGACCATAAATCAGTGTACAACGATAGAACCTCCCTTACGTCTCTATTAAGGGCTATCTAAATACAATAAAAAGCTTCATACGAAAACCCACAATGGCTATTCCAGGGTGAACCTTTACACGATTCCCTCGATGCCAGGAAACCATCAGTTACATCGGTAAGTGGGAGTGGCGTCGCTGCTACGTCCGAGGACAAGCGACTGACGAAAATAGAAAAGCGTACGAAGTCATAGTAGTATCCAACGAGAGTTAGTGTTCCATGTGAGTTCCTTAGTGTTCCGTAGTACGCGAGATCAAAAAGACATGGCACGAGTCCCCATGAGATCATCCCTTAGAAGTAGAGATTCGTCAAGCACCTCAACAGGAGCAGATCCTCGCGAGAGGATAAAGGACTGCTGTAGAAAGCTCGTAGCTTTCATGTGTACTCAGGTCGGCGTGGGTGGTTTGGTCGTCGGCTACGCGATAGTCGGTGCCTTCGGCTTCATTTCCATCGAGACTCAGCAAGAATATTCCCACTTGAAGGAAGTCACCAAGCTTCGAAAAACGTGCGCCAATGAACTCTGGTCCAGAACGGCGGGTGATCTTCAGGTGAACATCTTAAACAGAACAGCATTCGATCACGAGACTGAATTAATATTAAGAAAGTTTCAAGAAAACTTTACACTTGCCGTTAAACGTGGATACGACGGCAGAACGGCTAATGACGTATGGTCATTTCCGGCTGCACTGATGTTCTGTCTTTCTATATTTACCATGATTGGATATGGTAACATGGTACCGCGTACTTCCTGGGGTAAGGGTGCCACTGTGATGTACGCTGTCTTTGGGATACCACTGTATGTACTTTATTTCTTAAATATGGGTAAAGTCTTGGCACAAACGTTCAGATGGTTGTACAGGTGGATTCATGAGTGCAGTGGCGAACAACGTACTGGTCCACGTATCATAGTGCCGTCGACTGCATGTTTATGGGTGATATTTGGTTATATCGTAGCTGGTGCTATAATGTTTGGCGAATGGGAAGGATGGAATTATTTGGACAGTGCTTACTTCTGCGTTACGTCACTTTGCAAAATTGGTATTGGCGATTTTGTACCTGGTGCTAATATTCTGGAATCGAAAAGTGGCAGCCAGACTAAATTGGTCATTAATTTTGTATATCTGCTACTGGGTATGGGACTGATTGCCATGTGTTACAATCTGATGCGAGAGGACGTGAGAGTTAAGGCCCGTGAACTGCGTGAAGATTTGGGAGAGGCATTAGAGGATATTAGGATTAGAATGCTTACTTGTTGTCGAGGTAATCCGGATTGAGAGGCACTGTATCGATTAACTTATTGATTATTGATTCCGTGAATGGTGCGTTTTTGGGGGAACAAAAAACTTTTTATTACTTTAAGAATTTGACGAATTCTTGCAGTACCGGAAGTATTTGTCGTTCAGTCAATTGAATTTGAATTTTTTTTTGAGTTTTGAAATACTAGACTGTACTTGTATATGAAACCAGGTGCATTTGGAGTCTGTATTTATGAAGTACGACGCAAGAAAAGTTCATTGTTCTCATTTATTATTGTTGTTGTTATTGTTGTTATTATTATTGTTACTACGCTAACGAGACTTGCCAAAGTCATTAACACGTAATACGTATATCAACGCTTTGGCAGATGTCAAGTGTTTATCTTGTGAAAGCGCAATGAAATGCAAGAATGACAAATATTATGACATCGTTATCAATCGTACGTGAAGATACGTTACGATTTGGGATAAACGATAAGGAGTGCAGTATACCATTTTTAATGCGGACGTATTTTGTCTTAATTTACGAAGGAATAAAAAAATGGCAAAAACCCATTTTTTTATGAACTTTTATCAAAGTCTTGATTTATTTTTAATTACGTTACTCAGGTAAAAGTGAACGCGACGGCATCATAAAATATGATAATTTCTCGCATTCGTTATTTTTACATTATTGAACATTCACATTTTCTTATGTTATGTTATTTATACGTATTGAGAATCCAAGTTATACAGAATACGCCATTCGTTTGGTACAATGACAAAGAACAATCGTAAAATAAAGAGAAGGTTTACGATAAAAAATGTGTTTTTATTTCATCCATTTTTTTAAATTGAACGTAAAGTTCTTTATATCCGGCACGTCGACCATCTCAAATTTGAGTTTTCACACGCGCAATATTTACGACTCCACTGGATAGTATTTTTATTATTTTTTAATATAACACATGTGACTGAACAATATTTCTTAATAATTTTTTCTAATAAAATTCAATACTTAAATGTTATTATCTCTCTAGAGAATTGGAGTATCTAATCCTATACTAAATATATCTTAAGAAAACCCTACTTGACATTTCAAGTATGATCTGGAGTAGTATAAAAATCCTGCGTTGTGGGGCCTGACCCAAGTTATGGGGCCCTTACTGGCCCACTGTACCTAACAAAAGACCAGTAACAGTTAAATATTGGGTCACTCTCGTGTTTGCTGGGCTAATCAGTATAATCAAAAGATCCCAGAGTGTTCCACGATAATACATAGGTAGGTAGATAATAACTATATGCAAAAAACGAGGGATTAATCCCAGAACATTTCTAACATATGCCTACGTTATCTTGATATCGAATCAGCTTATCATGAATGAAATGTTAATTAATTTCAATAGCTTACGAATGCATTGAATTGTGACGCATGAAGATACGTTTCTAGTTTCAGTGAAATAGCTTGTGGCCTAGTAATGTTACGAAAATAAACCCGCATCCGCTTTTATAACTTTCTTAGCCCTTGCCTATTCAAGTGAGTTATACTTGCGATGTCATTATACATACACGAATGCTACCAAATGACTATATTAATTAGGGTAATTAATAAAACTTAGTATTACGTAACATCTCGTAATTATTATAAGTTATTACGATACGACGTCATACACTTTATTCAATAGTATCATAACTATTGCTTGTGCAAAATATTTTTCATATTTAAATTGTAATGCAATAGGATAATATTCGCATGGTTTTTGTTGGATTGTCCTTGAATTTTCTATGGTGCAGAAAATCGATTGCAAGCTCGCCAACAACGTCTGCACAACATCCCTAGGTTGAGTTTGGTACAATAAAGGTAGTACTGCCTTGTTGTTGTTTTATATGACGTTACGTTCAGATTGATTGAAATGAATTTTGAACGAGATCATTTTCAGATCAGTTGGAGACTTTGCATACTTTGGGTTTCTTAATTAGAAACTTATTTAATTGTTATGTACAACTGTGAGTTGTCTTGATGTATTGATATGGAATCAAAAATTTTTTATTTAAAAAAAATGTCTGGATTTGCTGGACGATGCAATGATGTTCTTTACTCGTCTCCGTTGATGCTAACAACAATGCAACATCTTCTTGTATTTTTTGGCGGGGACGTACAAGTATGTTTTAAACACATAAGCAATGGAGTAATGTATGGTTTTGGAGTAATTTCATAGTATTTATTTGCAATAGGATCTGAAATCATGTATGGAGAAACACAATGATAGTAAACGGTATCTCATGTGGAGTTTGGAAAATACATTATCTATTTTATCTGAACGGTTTCCTCAGAGTCATATAATGATTGTTCGACCATCAAGGTAAGAAAGAGTATTGCTTTGTTTCGGAAGACAATAAGAATTGTCTGCTTGTACTTTAGGATGGAGACGAAGAGTTATGCAGTGTTTAGTTGTTATGACAACTTTGTACCAGGAGATGAATATGGGGTGCCAACATTTAAACCCAATAACAATGCGTTGTTGCATTTAAGTAAACTGCTTCGCTCTGTTTCGACTCAAGTTTCTCAACAGGTAAGGTCTGTCGTATGTCATTTTGTTATAGAATTATCAACATTTATCAATAATACTATATATTTATTGATGAGATCAAACAAATTCTTTTGTATTAGGGTATACTTGGAGGAAACTTGACGTTAATGGCATTCAGTAAAGGATGTGTTGTATTAAATCAGTTTCTGCATGAATTTCATTATATACAAAATCAGCAAAACTTGGATGAAAACGTAAAGGATTTATTAAACCGTATTAAAGATATGTGGTGGTTGGATGGTGGTCATGCGGGTACCAAAGACACATGGATAAACAACAAAAGAATTTTAGAATCTTTTGCGAAATTAGGTACATTTAGTATTCGCTATGAGCTATGGGAATGTTAAATATTCCATAATTAAGAACTTTTATGTTGTAGGAATTAACGTTTACGTACACGTGACACCATATCAAGTTAATGATAATCATCGTCCATGGATTAAAGAAGAGGAGAGCTTATTTTGTAAAACTTTACAAGAATTGAATGTACCTGTTCAACGCACTTTACATTTTAAAGAGGAGAAGCGTAATCTTATAGCTCACTTTAATGTGCTTACTGCAATTAAGGGTATTTATACGCAATAAACAATCGACTTAGTTAAATATATGACTTGCACATTCTTTTAAATCTCATAAATCGTTTATTACAAAATAGTAACATTCTTGTGTAAAAAACTTCATCATCTATGTTACTTACCAAAAACTATACTTAGTTATATTCAGTCATTTTTTCAGCATGTCCTAATTATCATTCGTATTACTTTACATTATTAGCAGCGATTTGGGCAAGGAGCCTGATAACGTCTTAACCGTTGTTGAACAGCAACTAAAAAAAATGATATGTTCAACAACATGTTAATACAAACTTATCCGAGTATTTTCCATAAATAGTATTACAAAATAAATTAGCATACTGTCAAGTTTGTTGGGTAATGTAATTTCAGTCCATTCATCAGATCCATCGCAGCAATCACAGAAGCCATCGTTCACCTTATACGATGGAATTTTCTCTAAAATTAACCAACAAACACAGACAAATTATACTTGTCAAGATACATATAATGAAAATTATTAAAAGTAAATTGTTTGTCACCTGCAAAATGCGAGGAAGAGACTTCGCAGTAAAAGATACCATTGTTACACGCATTGGTACCTGGCTCATCGCTACCATCCAAAGGACAGTCACAATAGTCATCATTAATTTTAATGTAATCTATTTCATCCTTTGATGTGAAACACACAAATTTCCCTCGTGCATTAGGAAGATACTTGGAAATGTCTTTGGCTTGAGTACCTCGCAATGACACATTGCCTTTCCCAACAGGTATCAGTTTAGAATGTAATGGCTCATTCCACTTGGAATTTGTTTTCTTAGCGATTACACTGTTACCATTATGACTACTGTTACTAATATTCCGTACGATTACGCGATTTAACTCCTTGAAATACAACAATTGATAAGACACAAAGAATACACCTACTACGACAACACTTAGTAGCATATATTTAATTTTCTTTCGGAAAAGATATTTCATCCAAAACATTTCATTTTTCATTGTAAATTTTCGTTTGTTACTGCACCGGCACAATTATGACGTAAACATTAGCCTAACAAACAAATATGTTCAATAATCAACATTAAATTATGTGCACTTTATCAACAGCACATATTCACCAACCTAAAAGAGTGTCTTCTTGCAAAATAATATAAGGATATGTATGTACATCGAACTGCTGAAACGTGTTCCTCTAGGAAATAAAACTATGTAATATATTTTACATGGCACATTTAAAATTGATTGTTGTTGAACTTTGTAAGGGACACCCGGTATATTCCTCTGGTTGATACTTTGAGAATTCACTAGGATTCTGAAGTATTTTGGTATTACTGTTTAGTACTTTCGAGTACTAGTCTCTTTAGCGTTGTCGTTTACTCAACATAACCTGTGCTTCAATTTCAAGTATATTCCATCCATTTTACAAGATATAGTGTTGTTGCAGTAAATATGTCTATTGAAATTGAGTCAGCCGAGTAAGTAATTAATAATTAAAAATGCTATAGTATAGATATTATATGCGCTTTTATGTTTCAGCGTTATACGATTGATTCAGCAATACTTGAAAGAATCAAACCTTGTAAAAACACTACAAACCCTTCAGGTATTATATACAGAGTATAATTAATAATTCTACTACTTGTTATCATTTACAATTTGTTATACAAGCATTTTTCTGACAGGAGGAAACTGGCGTGTCTTTGAATACTGTTGATAGCGTTGATGGGTTTGTAGCTGATATAAACAATGGACATTGGGATACCGTTCTTAAAGCTATACAGTCCCTTAAGTTACCAGATAAGAAACTTATTGATTTATATGAGCAGGTAGGTGAAGATCTCATGATATATTAATTGAAGTATATTTGATATTTAACGCATCTCAATTCTTAAGGTGGTATTAGAATTGATTGAATTGCGAGAGTTGGGTGCTGCAAGATCATTATTGAGACAGACTGATCCTATGATTATGATGAAACAACAAGAACCTGAACGATATATACATCTAGGTAATTGTACACTATAGCTGTATGATAGCAATTCTTGCAGAAAAATTATGTTTTTCATTTATGCTTTAGAAAACTTGCTGGCACGCTCTTACTTTGATCCACGTGAAGCATACCCTGATGGTAGCACAAAAGAAAAACGACGAGCGCACATTGCGACTGCACTGGCAGGAGAAGTGTCAGTAGTACCATCCAGCAGGTTGCTCGCTCTCTTAGGACAGGCATTAAAATGGCAACAACATCAAGGTCTATTACCCCCAGGAACCACTATAGATTTGTTCAGAGGAAAGGCTGCCGTGAGAGATCAAGAAGATGAAAAATATCCGACTCAGTTATCGAAGCAAATTAAATTTGGACAAAAGGCACACGTAGAATGTGCTCGCTTCTCACCGGATGGCCAGTATCTTGTCACCGGTTCAGTTGACGGTTTTATAGAAGTATGGAACTTTACAACAGGAAAAATAAGAAAAGATTTGAAGTACCAAGCGCAAGATAATTTTATGATGATGGAGCAAGCTGTCTTGTCAATGGCTTTTAGCCGTGACAGTGAAATGTTAGCTGGTGGTGGTCAAGACGGAAAAATCAAAGTCTGGCGAGTACAAAATGGACAGTGTCTACGCAGATTTGAAAAAGCACATTCCAAAGGTGTGACGTGCATCCAATTCAGTCGAGATAACAGTCAAATTTTATCAGCCTCTTTTGACACGACAATTAGGTACTGATTCTCAATTACGTACACTAATGACTTTGTATAATATATTTTACAATCTAAACTGAATACTTTGCTTACAGAATACACGGATTAAAGTCTGGTAAAACTCTAAAAGAATTCCGTGGACATACATCTTTTGTAAACGAAGTAGTGTTTGCACCCGATGGTCATAATATCATAAGGTAAGATTAAATAGTCTTAAAATATTTTAAACTTTAATAAATATTCTAAATAATATGTTTGATTTATTCCACTTAATTAGTGCATCTTCCGATGGAACAGTGAAAGTATGGAGTTTAAAAACAACAGAATGCATAGGCACTTATAAGTCATTAGGAGCAGCTGATCTCACCGTGAACAGTGTACATTCATTGCCACGTAATCCTGAACACTTTGTCGTTTGTAATCGCTCGAATACAGTGGTCATTATGAACATGCAAGGTCAAATTGTAAGGTCATTCTCAAGTGGTAAACGAGAAGGTGGTGATTTCGTTTGTACAGTTGTAAGTCCTCGTGGCGAATTTATTTACTGTGTTGGCGAGGATCTTGTACTTTATTGCTTTTCCACATCATCAGGCAAACTCGAAAGAACTCTTAATGTAAGTAGACTACAGCAGCTTTGTTCTTTAATAAGTTATTAAGTGTGTTTATATCTTTACTTTATATTCATTTAATTACAGATTCACGAAAAAGACGTTATCGGATTGGCCCATCACCCCCACCAGAATTTACTGTGTTCATACAGCGAAGATGGTCTTCTAAAATTGTGGAAACCTTAATAACCTCCTAACTGTTGCAAATTAGATAAACTATATTACGCTGTTTTATTAAAACTTGCAACGACCCACTCTATCCCTAACCTATTAACATTCGTAGGGAAATGTGAAAAGACTAGTAAAACTATATCAATATGCTATCTTTGTAAATCCAAAATTATATCCATACGACACCATAACACATTTTACTACTTCGTTCATTATTCATAAAATACTAAGTGTCGCGTGAATCTGTATTGTGTAAATATACAATAGTAGTACAATATTTGTACAACACTTATAAATTATATAAAAGAAAAAATTTCTCACGTTCGTCCTTTCTGCTCCAGATCACAATTTCTGATATCATCATAACCAATCGATCTTCAATCACTCAAATCAGATCAAACGAAAATACCACAGTTTACTCAATAACGAGGACAACACGTTCTATTATATTAAATTATGTTCCTTATTACTCTGAGACATCAAGCAATCTCTATATGACGTGCACGAATCGTTGATAGCCGCGGAATTATTGTTAGGCCCAATTGTATCCGCTCGTTCGGGCCTAATCATTACCCTGGCCCGTTCAAAGTTTGAAGGTACCTATCTGCCGACATATGCGGGGGATCTAAGGGCGCAGACTTACAATAATTGGGCCCAAGCAAATAAGCAATTACTATATTTTGCTTCGGCAAATATTATAATAACGGGCTGGTTGGGTTAACCGGGTTATCTGGCGTGTGATCACCTATATGCAGGCGCCTTAGACAGCGTTAAAACCGGCACCAGCCAGCCGATCGATTTAACACAATTTATACACACGGTTTCCCTCAAATAACCACCAGCGTAATATCTTTATAAGAAACGTGTGCCGATTGTGAAATTTATGGCTTGATCAATCAGTATAATATATTATTGACGTCATGAGATTTTTTTTAGGGGTATATGGAAAACGTTGCGAACGATTTTTTTAATGGGGTGGCTCTCAAATATTTTTTTACTTCAAAGGCTTGTGGAAAGGGAGTTTTCCGCACGCGAAGCGGAAAACTCCCTTTCCACACCTTGTGAAGTAAAATTGTATACGATACTCGTGCGAAAAACCTTTTCTAAAAAAATTTTCGCACTAGTATCGTAAAGTACTATTGTATTACACGATTTTTTGAGGCTATACTCATATGATATTTGAAAATGGTCTCGTGGCTTGAGGGAAACTGTACGGAAGTTTTGTAGAAAATTAGACAAATGACTTACGCAGCAGATCCCGTGGAGGATTGGGAATGATGGCAGGGGGCAGATTCCCACGTAGGATCCTGGAGGATGAATGGACCTTAAGATCGTTCACTTCCTCTCATATATCTAATGCGACTTTAATGTCATTGGTACTTTTTCAATTTTCAAAAATTCCTTCAGGCATTTTCATTTGTTCGACAGCCAATTACCGGCCCACCCACTATTTCAATTTTCTTTCACCGTCATTCGTAAACCTGTCACTGAGTCGAACCCTTAATTGAATTAAATTTAATGTCCCGTTACTTAAACAAGACCGACTTAGTTGCGCATGGATGCGCCATATTGGAAATGCCAAAAAAATTTTTTGGTAATCAGTTAACGCACGGTAGCTATGAATTTGAAAATATCCTTTCGATACACCGTGACAATTAAATATTTATATCGATTTCATCGAATTGTTGCGAGAAAATATATTAAAAATCATAGATACAGCGAAACCTCGTCGGTTAATCGAAGACAGGTTTTGTAAGGGAAAAAAATCGATAGCGCCGTGTCTGGGGCATAAGCTTTCGTTGGTGGTTAATTTCCCACTGTGAAATTTGAGACTTTACACTTTATACTGTAAGCGTTTTATATTCCAAAGGGAATTAAAGGCGGCCATAACATCGAGGGATAATAGCTACAAGGCGCCAGATTACTCAATCTTTCATAATTCACGGGATACTACCAATCGAAATCTCTCACACTCTCTCTTAGAGAGCCCTTTTCTCTCTTAAAGTAACACGTGGGTAAGGTGATTTCTATGTTCAATCAAAATGATCTAAACGATTAGAACAATGATTATTGACCTACCGCAGCCACTGCTTCTGTCATTAAATAGTTGTAAAGTTTCAGGAATTACATGGTTCGCGCTTAGACGTATTCTTAGCCAGACGCCATCATTAAAGTTGCCATTGAGATAAAAGCAAAGTACAAAATGATCGCTACTGATTGTACTGATGACTCTCGCTTTTATTCCATACAATAACGAAAAACTTTATTGATAGTAAACAGGATTAAGTTCGTGCTTGTCCTGATAGTTAACAGCAATTAGCAATTTACATTGTAAAGAGTTTCGGTCCTTTTGTAAAGTATATGTTTCGTACTAGCGCAGTCCTTGATGGCCGTATAGGCTTCACTTTACCAACAGAGAACGACAGGAAGAAAGAAATCATTAGGACGCTAATATCCAGAAGATCAACTTCTAGGAAAAGAACGGAAACCTGCTCTTGCAAAACGCTTTGCGAAGCCTGTCGCACGAGAGGAACTGCGATTGGCTAGACTGGACGCGAGGTCTCAAGGACATTCGCTTGATTAATTTCACTTCCTATGATATCCTATAAGTTCGCCATAAAGGTATAGTGACAATCGTAAGGTATCTGTATTTTATTTTCTCTTTTTATTTCCTGAAAATTAATGCCTCTTCAAGGAAACCACGGTGTCAAAATAATTCATCTGAAAGGGAAGAGATCAAATTGTCCTTTGCAAATCCTGTTTTCTAGTTATTTCATGTGCCATACTGTAACTAGGGTTATAATGGCGGCAAGTTTTACGTTTCTCAAAGCAGACAATTATTGTTGCCAACCTATTCCAGTGATCTAGAAGACTGACGTCTAGCGCGTGCCCGATAATCGGGGATTGTTCGCAAGTTCTTAGAAGTAGCTCGAGCCACAGGCAAAAGTTCGTTTCCGGATTTCCGGAATATCCTCAATTTCGCGGTTATAATTTGTTAATAATTGAGCATTGGTTGTGCCGTTGGTGGAGGGTCTCTCGCTGGCCAACTGGCTCCAGGTGTGTGCATGGGGAGCGTGGCGGACGCGTGCTTCTCCCCTCTTTAACCCTCAGTGCTCTTGAGAGGTCGTGTAAAGGAAGACACGACCTCTTCGACATTTACCCCAGGAATCCATACTTGTACTAGGAAGCAGGTGATCAAGGAAAACTAAATGATCTTTCGAAATGCCGAAGATGTTGGTACGTCCTATACATTTATTTCCAGCGACAATAACTTGAGAAATTCTTTAAACGGATTTACGACGTTGACCTAGTGAACACGTAGCAGTGGAAATACTTGCATGATATTAAGTTTAAACCGCCATCTTTGATGTAACGTATTCACCGTAGTATTTATATCCTTCGGAATTGTGATCTTCATGATGTTTCTCATTCATTTTTGTTTTGCATAACCGCGTTTTAAATCGTGCCCTTATTCTTTAACGTATCGATACATTTTTATTAGATCGAAAAAGGAAATAATTATTTTCGCAGCAATGGCGGCGTGATTTGGACATTATTGCGAATCACGTAGTCTTCGAAGATTACGTAGTTCTTTATGCTTTGTCACGGAACGCTTCCAGTGTAATTAAAAGTTAATTATAAATTGTGTCCTAATTAATAGTCCTAAAAGTAATTTATATAATCGTTATATTTCATAAAAGAAGTATGTAAAGTAGGAATTAAAATACTTAAACACGCGTATACATACGGTAACGTCAATACGCGCGATACGGTAATCGACGTTACACGGTGGATCCGCCTCGCGGGATTTGCATTCGCGGAAAGGTGGTATTTAGTTGTGGCGGAATGATGCAATTATCAAATTAACTCTCACACCCCCACATAATTGTTCAGGACGCAGGATTGTAAGTGGATGATTATTGGGAACCGTAGGGTCAAGCGGTCAGAATTCGGCAACGTCAGAATGTCGAGCGGCATTTTAGTGATACTATGTAATTTTATCCGTGCACACGCACCTCCTAGCCTTATTTTTTAATCGAGAACGCGAGAGTATAGTGATTCGATAAATTCAATTACTTCCGTTTTAATTGTCTGTATTGATGAAACGTAAATTTAGATCATTCGATCTATAAAAGGAACTGACCATTCAACTGGACGCCGTTAGAAACTATACAATTGGGATTCTTGCAATGGCTTCCTGCTTAATAATGTATTGTGCCTTTTATGACAGGAAGGTGCGAAAATTTTCAAAGACTGCCGCTGCGAGTAGTTTGTTTCATGGATACGGTCGTTAGAATGGTCGGCAAGTTAGCCTATTTGGTCCGTAAGTAGACAACGTTAATTATTTAAGAACACTGAACGCCATTGTCCATTTTTGTATTATGTTCAGGTAACTGGTGCAATTCTACGAAAATTCGAGACTCAAGTGTTTCCAGCGTGAATTTTATCGTATCACTGTATATAGCACGTTATGCTCTTCTGTTTTGTATCCTTATACAGAGTGTTACAGAAGTTAAGGTTTGAGATGCATTGTGTTTTATTGGGTATTGAAGGTTATTTGGTAACGCAGAATGGAGAATCGTAAAGCCCTAATCTGTCTTTGTCTTAATAATTTATTATTGTCTGCATATTTAATATTCTATTTATTGTTTCTAAAGGACTATTTATTTATTGACACTTTACAGTGTATTGTATGTTTTAAAATAAGTTGAAACTAGTTAGTGAAGCTGAATTGTTGAGACTCGAATTTTTATGATCACCAGGAACCTGACTCTGTTCTTTTGAACTTCTATACCCAGGTAGCCTCCTATTTTGTGTTATTACATTCTACCGTGGTCTTTCTATTGTTACCTGCAAGTTTTCGTGGTCGTTTCTGTTAGTGAATTGAGAATGGCACAGGTACCTAGCAATTGTTTCATTATTGTTTCGATTGTCGGCAATATAACGATTCCTGTTAATATTGATTGTTAGCAAATCGATGTCACCAACGAGTACGTGGCGGATTAATAAAGTTGCTAGTCATTCTTTTCGATTTAACAAATTTCACTGCATTCTCCATTCCGAGAAGAAGCGAGGGAAAATGGTGGTATAAAATTGTTACCTTTGTATCAGACGAACATTCTTCACGGTAATTTGCAAAAATTCTAATGCCACCCACGGCGTACCCAACGGAAATCAAAAGAACTTATCTCCGCTTGATTAACAGCAATTTTTTTTAGATAATAAAGGAAATAATTTGCGGAAATGAATTCAATACTTTTCTATAGGCATACGAATCAATACGCGTGTCAAATTTGTAAGTGGTCTCATTTTGGCAATCAATCTTGGGACCACACAGCTATCCTTTAGAAATTTTCAATTTTTCTTTTTTTTTTAAACCAAAAAAACCAGCCAAAGTTCCCATAAGTGTTTCTTTCTCAGTTTCGATCAAATTTCCAAAAATTTTGCGCATACAGGCATTGATATCAATAGCGTCCATCCAATATCCATTATATAATATCCTATTTCACCCCGCCATACATACGTATATATAAGTCATCGTACAAAGAAGCGCTGCGCAAGGGATGAAGAAAATTAATTGTTCAGTCTTAAAAATTCACTTCTTTCTCCCCTGTAACTAGCAATCGACTTCCTGTGAGCATCTGTAACTGTCATAGAATCGAAGGGTGGAATCCTAACTTTGAATTTCAGGCGCCACCCCCTCGTTCCGGCATGCACTTTACCAACCCTAATCACTACCCTACCGTTCGTCTTGCGACTAGTCTTAATTTTTCAAAGTCCCTGATCACTCTGAGAAACTTTTTCATCCTCCCTCTGGCACTGGAAACTTCACTGATTTGTAAATTCATCCCCCAAACATTTGACAGGCCGGTATCTCACAGTGTGCGCGTTTTCAATTGTCGCTACTGTAAACAATTAACCCTAACATTCATATGGATAGATAGGGGTAGAGTACAGAATCGTTCAATGTATCATAATGGAGTTCGTTAATATTCCATTAATCCTAGTGGCGCTAGTGTCGTTTCTGGCCTGCAGCATTTTCGCTATTATTGCATCGACTGTCTGTGCACCGTTCAATATTTGCATTTGTAATATTGGCACAGTCTGCTATAGCCTGCGATGAAAATGAAAGAGGAAAATATGCACGCAAATAATCTAACTGACGATCAATCTGTTTCAGGGGATGCTGCAAGGTTCACGACCCCGTCAGGTCATCTTTTGGGATGCTCCCACGAGTAATACGTATACGAAGTATGCCAATGGCCTGGTCTCTGGTTGTCTATCAATTACAAGGGAGATTCCGTGAAACTTAATCCCATGAGAAAAGCACGAGAAGAGTAAGGAGCGTGAGAGAGTCACGTATTATAAGAAGCTCGTGTTCCCTGGACCACCGCTAAACTCACTCTTAGGTACGCAAATTTGATATCGCATGAAAATTCCTCGTTATTTGCACGAGTAACTAGACCTCACGCCTTTTGGGTATTTATGTATTGATTGACCTTCATTGCGTGACGATTTCATGGGAAATTTAACAGTAGTTATTTTCTGTGAAATTTTCGACATTCCTTGTGTCGTCCGAGAAATCAAATACCGTAAAGATACTGTGGCGTGATTGTCGGCACGCAATTTTTGGTGTATTTAAGAATTGAGAAAAGAATAATCTTCACTTGGATCACCCACGATGAAGAATCAATGGTACAATGGCGTGACGGATTTGTGACGGTCCACCCATAGCTTCGTAGTCTCCACCTCTTTCGTATACGTTTTGCTGATGATATTTTCGCACGTTATTTTTATTTATTGTCCCAGGACACACCCACGGACCATCATTCGAATCGATGCCTTTTATTTTTTAGGAGTGTGAACTTTACTCATTTACTGCTACGGCTGCCGCTAACTGTCTGTCCATAATTCTCGAAGGAGGTCCGGAAAGAGAGCCTTTAGTACTGTTTCCACAAAGTTGTTTTTAAGGGCCTCCAAGGATTCCCAAACCTTTTTGGTTATTGTCTCTATTCTTGTTTTCCTCTTGTTTCCACGATAGGCAGCAAGTCTTCGGCGAAAAATTAACTCTTCAGATTTTACAATTGGATGGAGGTCAAGTGCCAAAGCGTCGATTGCCCTTTTAAGTACTCGAACGCAAATTCCAATTGAGGACTAAGACTAGGACCTAACCGTGGCACCAGAAGATCACTTGACTTTCTTCCTAATCCCGTCAAGAGCACATGACTTGACACCTTCTACATTAACACGTAGTTTCTCTTTATGTTTCTTGGCGTCATAAAGATGAATGAACCGTCAACGGGTAAGGGTGAATGGTTAGGATCAGCGTTGAGAGTTTACCAGATTTAATTTGTTCGCTACTCGGCAAACCTTTATGGGTGGTCAGGATAATTGTAACGGTTTTCAAAAAACGGAAATAGATCATTAAGAAAATCTTAAGTCAATTATAATTACGGTCCTTGTATCTACAGTAGCACCTTTTTACTATTAATTCATTTTACTTTGTGCAATAATTCAAAGCACTTAACGTATCCGTAGAAAATTTCATAGTAGCCATTTTAGACCTTTCTAATCCGCTTATGGGATGGTCACCGATATCCATTTTATTGGTAGCAGCATATCCTCTGCGCAATATTTTTATACGTTTATTTATAAAGATTCGCCAGGAAAGAATCGACGCGATACAAGCCTTATCCACCATGCTGTAACCTTCGTTTACAGTCACGAATTAGGAGCGCTTTGACATACCTAATCTTCTGAAATATATTCGAATAATGAAGTTAACAGAGAAATATATCACCTCGGATTAAATCCCATTATAGACGGTGCCGCGGTCTTAATGCCTGGCAATAAAAGGTGTTAATAATAATCCTACCGGTTACTAATATAATATGGGTCAGGATACGTTCAATAAGGATTAAACTGATAATAAATCGGGCGCCAACCTTTTCAAAAGTTGCAGGCTTGACTACGTTAGTCGAAATTCAAAAGAAAAAAAAAATATACCATCTTTCAGAAACGGGTCAAGTTCTCGTGTCTCTTTGGTCTTGTCCTTTTCTCTCTTCCTTTCTTCTTTCTTTATTTTCTCGGCCGGAACTCACTTGGGCGTCTCAGCTGGGAGCGTTTTTAGCCATGTACCTTTGTCCTACTTATTAATCATGCTGCAGCTACCGCGGCCATTTTAACATTAAGTGAGACATCTCTTGGCGACATAAGTCACCGCCGCATACTGTGAGATTAATTCGAGAAACTTCCATTCACAGCGGGTTATCGTGGATCCTGCGATACAAGGACACAAGGACAATTCCTTAATGGCGTCCTCGGATTCGACAGGATGATTAATCTATGTCTTACGTATCGTACCTACCGGGTAGTCTTGTCGTATTTTATGAAACAAGATGGCAACATTGATTTTGCAAAAGATAATGCTGATTATGTATATCCAATATTTTTCCATGAAATCTATTTCTCTCTGAACTTCGAAATCTTATGGTTTTCTCTTCCGTATGTTCTCAGGTGGTCAAAAGCGGAGGATTTACTCGAGACGAAATTCTTTCCGGATTTTCAAAATCCCAGGGATTCCATTGGCGTTATAATTACTACCGCTTGGCAGCTAATTTTATCCTTTAGCCAGGGTTTTTATTAATAAATCGGCTCCATTATTTGATAAAGTGCGGTGGGTCTATGTATAAAAGGTCGCTTGCCGCTGACTTATGTGGGCATCCAAAGAGCAGCACGTGATAAATGGGCACCTAATGCCCACTAGTCCTCTCATGACGCCCATTCTCCCGAACACATATGTATACTACAGTACATATATATCCCACTGGATATCCTTATTTATAAGTAACTCTGCCGCCGCAACAGTACTCTGTGAAAAGATTTTCATTTTTGAGGTTTACTTTAAAATCATGAATAGTCACCAATCTTCGAATTTCATTTAATATTTAATCTTATCATTGTACTGTGATATACCACTTTATGTGTGTTCGGGGCCTTATTTAGATTCATGGAGATGTTCAATATTGAAGTTAGACAACCTAATAAGTGTTAGACGCTTGATATACGTCGGAGAATTTTTTTTATTGGTCTAAAATTTATTCGTGCTCATAACCAGACCAGAATCTTGGAATAATAATATCCTCGGGGTCAACTTCACACCGTATGGCCTGTCGGCTGTCTTTTTAGCCAAGCGATTATCATATACTAAACGGTTCGAGTGTGAATATAAATCATCTGTTAACCGTCATTTATGCTGTGCATCATAATTGGAGAATCACTTCTGGTTTAGAGCAGGGATTACCTATACTGAAATCATTATAAGTCCCATTATTTTTTATCAATCACTATCCACCTCACTACCTGAAGACGTCACCCAGTTGTATACTTAGTTAAATAAGTCCCACAGTTTCTGTGGTAGATAATCCTATCGAGGGAAACTAGTTTATGCAATCACTGTTGATCCAAAAGATCTACGACTCGCTGCTTCCCTTTTCAAGGTGTATATTAATGTCTTTCCGTTCGAACCCGTACGTTTGTCGCCTCTTTCTTGGAATTTCCAGGACCCAGAGTCACCGACGTTCCCATATTTTCTAGCCGTTTTTCTCACGTCGCGTGGGAGAGACCGAAGAGGAGAATTTAAAAAAAAGGAAGAAGAAGAATGCCAGCTATCGAATGGAAGGATTCTGAAAAAATTATTTCTTCCAAAAAAAAGAAGGCTCTTTGAAATTACAATATTTTTCTTTTTTCATTACAGATAAGAGAAGTTGCGTGAAATTTATCAAAGATCAATTGACCTCCTGGCTGCTCCCTGTCTCAGAATCCACGACAGTAGGTATCGAGACTCTAAGGAAAGGAGTCAGCAATTCAGGACTCGTGCTGCTTTGCCAGGATAATTACGATTATTAAGCCAAGTCTGTGTTGGTAATTTAGCTCGAGGGAATCATGGGAACCAGGGGAGTTCTATAGTCCTGATCCTGGATCCCGACCGACACGAGTACCACTAAGACTCAAGAGGGATATAAACCGCTTTCGCGTAAGTACTAGCAATGCATCTACAATATGAATAGTACTTGAAATACACTAGAGTGTAAATATCATTGTTCCCAGGCATCCTGAACGAGGTCATCGAAATTTCACAAAGGATAACGGATAAGCATCATCCCAGAAGCGTATTAGATTCGCATAAATCCAGAAGCAAAATATCATTACCCCAACCACGCGTATGAGATGACGAAAATTCAATTTTTATTTTCACTAATCCAGCGATCATGACTAAGTCATTACCGGACACGCTTATCGCGCTGTACAATTAATCCTAAAGTTTCGCACGTTAATTGGTGACTCGAAACTTTCCTTCTAAACGGTCATCAACTCGTCATTATAATTTAGCAGGTAGCCCGCCGATCCATGGTGCCTCGTGGCCCGTTTTTACCGTGCATTCTTCGCACGTATTTAAAAGCGTTTAAGGGAGCCCTCGAGACTCGAGTGCTCTCGGTTGGATCCACAATGGTCCTTGCGTATTATTTGTTGGTGAAATAACATGCTGTCAGTTAGGAAGGATATGCTAAATATACGCTAGCACGAGAAGAATCGATCGAACTCATCACGAATTGTTGTTACCAGTCATGGTAACCATAGCCATAGGTGTATATATAGGGACCTTCTTTCACGACAATTCGATTGCTATACACCAGCGTATAAACTCTCCTTCGAATCTGAATCTGAATCAACGCTAAGGATCCTTTATTATTATTATCTTCCAGCATTTTTTTCTCCTCCTTTTATATCCCACGATGCATCGTTATTTTTACAATGGTGGTAGCTAGCGTTCGCGAGTTCGTTCGTGCGAGCTGCGAAGCCCTTTCAACATGTATTTATATATTCGGTACACGCGTATATATAAAGACACAGTTGCTATCTACTTAGCAAATAAATTACGCGTCTCTTTAACAAAGTGAATACTTACAGGCTTACTTGTAAAATGGTTAATTTTCTTTTAAGCATTTGTCATCGATACAAGGAACGAGATAAAAAATTTACGTAATATTCTTTCTTGGTACTTTGAGTAACTCTCACGTTTACGCCTCGCCACGCTCACTGTATTTACTTTTACAGAGGCGACGGCCTATGATCGCGCTATTATCTCCCAAGGGGCCTTATCTTTTGTCTTAGGTAACTATGCAGGACTTTAAAGCATGAACTTTAACGTAGGGTCAGGACCGATCGATGATAGCATTCTACGAACCCCTCCTTGTTCACTGGATATAATATATATGAGGCTTTGTACGACAGCCATTGTACTGTACTAAAACAACACAGGGGATACGATACTGAGATATGAGTCATGAAATAATTTTTAGAGAATTAAATACATTTTTTGTCAATCAATAATCGCGCGCAGTTTAGTTTCCTTGTGATTAATTTGTTTCTTATTTTTATAAATCATTTATTTCTTCAGTATTAATTTGTACTGGACTTAATGTTTGCTTATTTTGCTTTAGAATTCTGTTTCGCAGACATTACTTGCTTCTTCGTGTTAATACCTATGCTTTAATGCTCCTGCAGTGCTTCAACCATCTAACCTTCCACCCAGAGGGTGACCTATCAAAGTTATAGTTGTCGGCGGACTTGCTAGTCTCTGGACCAGTGATTTAGATGCGGCCAATAATCCGTTCACACACTTGGATATAAACCGGATAAATTCATTGGCCACTGGACAATAAAGCTCTTACGCTACAGTTGCCAGGAGGAGTTATATCTTTATAATAGTCTCTGAGTTAAAAATGACTTGTCATAAATAGTTGCGGCTATACGGTACTGATGCAGGTAATCCCTTCTGTATGCTACTATGTATATGTATATAGACAGACATACATTATGGTTATACTATAGTTCAGTCGGCATGGGAAAGTTTAAATAGTTTTTTGGCGGTACTTTGATTTTTGAGGGACGACTTGATTTCTTTTGAGATTTTTCATTTTTTTTTTTAATGTACTCTTTAAATGGGTACTATTGTTATACTTTTTTTCTACGTGAAAACACGCACGATTTACTGTGTTGACCTGGTCAGCTTTTTGGGGTTTAAATGTTACAGATTGAAAACCTGTAATTTACTTGTTTTCCATAATTTTCTGGCTCAAGCCTGGAACGGTTTGATCTATCGATTTTTGATGAGGGTCCATCGTCTTACTTCGAGTTTATCAAGGAATAATAATGAGTGATAAGTTTGTTTTATGTATCAGACTGTCGGATTGTTCATATCAATTCTCTTTCGACTTTCGTACTTCTGAATTATTCAACAATGTGACGTTGTAAGTATCGTGGAATTCACATTGAGCACCTGAATGAAATGTAGGACAGGTGCATATCAATTGTATTGCAATTGATTCCCCAAATATATTATGTCAAGGTAATCTGATTCTTCCGTACAAGTATCTTATGCAGCAGGTGGGTCGTTTTATAATTTCAGTATTAAAATCAAGTAACTGATTTTTTTTTTATGAATTGCAACGTGGGATCACAATAGGCACTGCATTCGTGATCACGCGAACCCGATTGCAGTGAAAGCAAAGAAAGGAGTAAAAGAGGAAGAGGATTTGACAACATCCGGGAATTTATTACTTATAAAGTACAGGTTCCTGCTCTAAATTTTCAGGCTAAACGTCGATAATGTCTTAATCAACTGCGACCGCGTAACACCTTCAATTTCGTCGCCGCCTACATCCGCTGCGGCGAACCAACCAATAAGGGTTTGTTGGTTTTTCGATACTTTTCAGAATCGAGAACCTTGAAGGATCTGGTATAATTACGGCCTCACAATATATATCTTGATATATATATATATTTATATATATTTATTCCAGGAAGGAAACTCGATATTCCCGGTTTGGTTATAGGTATCTCCATTCCCCTTGATGAAAAACCATAGGAAATGGAGGAAAAAAGGACCAATAAAAACGGCAGTTAGGTAATAACCTGGAGGAAAAAAAAATTATTTCTATAATAATGTTAATCTATGTGAATATAGGAATACTTTCATTACAATGTAAAACATTGTTTTTAAGGTAAAGTCTGTATTTTTTGGTCGAAATTCAAAAAGGGAGTATAAGAAAAATATGAGAGAGAAAAAGAAAAACGGATATTCCACGTAACCCCAATCTCAGGTCACCTAATCTAATAGAGCAATTAAGTTAATACTTTGGGAGGAGTCCGTTATTATATCCCCTTTAATTATATGGAGCTGCGCGATCGAATCAGTGTTCGCGTTATTTGATTATCGAATTAAGCTCGTATAAACTAACAAAGGGGTGGAGTAGCTGGCGTATTTTTTTGGCAGACCTTGAACCGTGCAAATTTATCGTCAGAACAGTTCATCGTTGGACAGGAGCTGGAGCCATACAAATTTTTCAAGAATCCATAAGGAATTCATCAATGAGTTTGATTCGTCATTATTAGATTATCGAATGAAGCTAGTAGAATATTAGCAAAAGGATGAATTAACTAACGTATTTTTTATTAGACCCTGAACCGTGCAAATTTATAATCAGGCCAGTTCGTCATTGGACAGGAGTTCTTCATCCATGAAAATTAATGGCAAACCCACAGAGAATTCATCAACGTTGATAGCTGTCATGATGATCGTGCGACTTGCATATAACAAGATGCACCTATAATTTTATAATCAATAAATTGCTACACACCAGACTGAATATTATTATGAATAATTGAATAAAGAATTCGATAGGCTCGCTTTAACTGCCACTATTAAACGATTGGCTGCTTGAATAAAATCGTGTATTGCCTTTGGTAAATTGGGGTGCTTCAAGATTCTATTAGCATTACAGATTTATCTCGCAGTCCCTATGGTTATTTGATTTTAACCGGTTATCAGCCCTGGATTATACTGTTACCATAGACATAGATACTATACAATTTATCATGACATATATGCACTTCTTCTTAATACCATATACACTACGGTAATCAGACTGACAATGAAGTTTTAAAGGACCAGATTGAATTTTGCAAGTGAACAATTACTCTACCTTTTATGTATTAAATTAATTCTGACATTCAATTTATTCCCATAACAACTAATTCGAAGCTCATCGATTATCTTACAGCTGTGTTTCCACAATACACGTGGCGCATGTTATGCCGATCCTACCCAATGCGGTTACTTGCAAACAGAACAGCCACGTGACCCAATTTAATTAAGGCCCACGGGAAGGGCTTGCGACTTATTCAACCGTAGGAAGAAAATTAATTGCTTTTACTATAAATATTTTTGATAAAAATTCTTTAAACTAGACTCTCGCTCCGTCTTGAACTTAATTATCAAAATTTTGTCCATTTGATTCCAGCCTGTCATGACGTCATTGCGGGCGGAGATTCTTTAAGCAAAAAAAAAGGAGTGCAACGTGTATGGTACAGCTTGGAGGATGCTGAAAAGAATGTAGTTTTATTAGGCTCCAGTCCAGTTAACGTTATGACAATCATCCCTCGGTTAGTAATTATGGGATTACCTTGTAACACTAGAGGTGGTAAAATTCTGACAGGGTCACAAAGCTCATCTCTTGCTGCTCTCACGTAACAAGCTGGGTGCGTGGGCGGACGTTGGAGTTCTTGCGTTTTCAACATATCCCAAGTCCTGACGGGATAATATTCTGCCCCTCATGCAATTCGTATTACTGCCTTGCACCGCGTCGTAAGTGCTTTGGGTAGATATTTAGGAGTTTAGAGGAAAATAAGAAAAATTCAAGCTGGTAAGATATATTTTACGAGAATTCACAAAGCTTTTTATGGATCGTGACAGTTCTCTAATACGGTTTCTCACGCTTTACGAATACGATTAAATCTGGAAAATCTTTTTCAATTTCTTTAATTTCTTTCAGAACTCAGGATACGAGATAGTTCACCCAGGACTGACTATGGCCGGACAAGAAATTGGGGCGTGAGCTGCATAATTAACGTATATACTGAACTCGTTTCTCGTGCAGTTTCAAAATGAGAGGTTCCAAAGAAAGAGATGTTATTTATGATACTTGAACCAGAGTATACTGACCGTTTGGACTTAGCAAATAGAAACATCCCCAGTGTGCTTATGAATTATTTAAAGCAGACGTGGGTGGTCTTACTAATTACTGGAAAGCAAATAATTGACCTCATCAGAGTATCTCGTGTGAAGAAAATTAAAGAACTGGATGACTTTATAACAAGCATATAATAAAATCGTTGCAACGATACAATTAATAAATTTCGTGATCATCCTATAGGGAGATAAAGGTATTGAGTAATTCAAAAATACATTATCACACTATGAACACTTTTTTAAATTAATAAATAGCCCTGTCTATCAGACCCAAATCAATGGGAAAGAAAGGTCATATTAAAAATGCTTTCGAAACGTACATCTAATCGTTTTTCTGACATATCCAGCAAGGGATTACAAAGCTCGAGCTACGGGGTGTCTTAAGAGGCGCCATTTTGGGGTGTGATCGGGTGCCATTCCTCACGATAACTGCTTATTAACCCATTAATAAATATCGATGCAATTAAATCGGTTGGTCAAACATTACGTGTCCGAATATCATGCCGAAGCAGATCTCTTATGGGAGGTATCATTATGGCACCCCTAATCGGATCAACCAAGGGGTTGAATACTACTAAAAAAAAAGGCACGAATATTATCCTGTCATCGTTGGTCTCCCTGGCATTTCTCCCTTATAATTACATTCTTTAACCCTCTCGATTTTACAAATCTCATTGATGGCTGGTCGGTTTTCAAAATTTTTTCCTTCACAGCTATTATATAAGATACCGTGCTATATTTCTATTATCATTAATATGAGTTGTGTTGTTTCAGATTATTTTTTCTTCTACCGGATATATTGAATATTTGGAAAATTCGAATTTTTAAGCTACGCAATACTGGGTATGCGAAGGGTCGTAAAAGCGTAGACAGTGAAATTATTGTGTGCGAAGTGCGTCCTGGATTGTGCAACGTGCGTGCATATTATATATATATATTACACACACATATATAGTAAAGGATACGCAGTACGCGTAATGTAAGTCTTGTTTGATTTGTAGCTAAGAAAGAGCGGCTGTCTGCAATAAGCGTTCCGCCTCTTCCTCAATATCTGTCTGAAGTCTTGATGCTCTCAGCATAACTTATGACGCGTCACCTGAAACATATACGTTAGGATCCACGCGTGGTCGTACATAAAAACGTTTCAGCGCGTGACAACTCAGTGCGTGTAAAATAATGATTTAAGTAATAGATACACGAGTAGTTCAATGCTCCTCATAGATATCAGTATGAATTTAAAGAATAATCCTGTGGGAATTTTTCAGTGATAACTGCACAGTAAAGACAGTATGGATCGGTGCAATCTGCTTTAACCGGAAATGATGAAAGGATCCATCGAAGATCAAAGCGACGATGGCACAACTCGTATTAAAAAAATGGTTTTATCCTCGTCCATTTTTTTGTTGCGTCGTAATCCTTTAAAGTATCAGGACAACGTGATCCTTAGACCAAAAAAGAAGTTTGCCTATATTTTCGGAGAGTTTGGTCCAGATGGGACAGGAAGCCGTATAACACAGGACCGCGATAAAAGCCTTTAGACACCTGCTGGATCGCACAGATGCTCTCCGCTTGATTATACAAATGAGCTACTCACCGGAACCACCCGCCGTTCATAAGAGTATACTCACCCTTATGTGCGTTGCTACACCTGAAAGCGTTCAACGTTTTGCAGATAGGTGTCCATCTTGTTTTTGGAACAAAGAGTAGTCTGACGTTAGGACCATAGAGGGTGAGTGAGATGAAAGGAGAAAAAATGACATTTTTGCTCTCCGTGCTTGTTTCAGTGTCGTGATCATGGGATTTGTGAAATTTTAGAATTTGATATAATTTGCTTACAGATGAGAAAAAAAAATGGACGTTCTCTGTCGCAGTGGCCAACGCTGACCAACTGTCATTTTAAAGAAGTGTGGCTGGCGCGTGCTCTCGTCGCCCTCTTCTCTATTCTTGACGTCATGAAAATGTATACCTTGGAAGACATCTTTACTTCCTTGATATTATGGAAATATATTCTTTGGGTATATCTGGAAAATTATGGTGTCAATTTCTGAGATGCAAGTAGTATTTGCTTTTAAAATTCTCTGCTACTTGTTGCTAACATAATTTGCTTGAACTTCTTGTAGGATATAATGCCAATGCGAGAAATATTGCGCGTGTAAAGTTGTTTTTAGGAAGGATTTTTTGAAATTTCATGGCTTAATATCCAATTAACCAATGTATTTGCCCTGGGAGCAAAAGAATTTTTCAAAAAGGTTGTGTATTGTCTGTCCGAGGGTTGCCGCAGGCAGATCAACGAGCACTAATGACCAAAGGGGTAATCCAATAATTTGGAAACGAGGAACGTCCTTTTTCTCAAAATTTCGTTAAACTTTTCGAAGATTTTGAGAAAACCGACGATGCATGTTCCAATATAACCCTGGTACCCATCGTCGACAATTTATGAGTTGTGTCAGCCGAAAGTGGCGACCCTTTGTCGGCGTAGAAACGTAACTTGACCGTAACGTTTCAGATAAGTCCAATAGGTTTGTCATATTTTTCTAACAGACCGAAAATCTCAAAATCATCTCAAATCAGACTGCACCAAATAAGCTGTATGTAATATTCCAAAATATTATTTTTTTTAGTTTTCGCATATTCGCAATCGTCAAACAGTCCCTGATTAACAGTGAAGAAAATTCCTATTTCCAAAAATCCAATTTTTCATTAACAAAATATTCTTTCAGAAAATCCCTTCGTATTTCCTGGTGACCCGGTGGTCACTTCGAGGCGGTCGCTTCTCCAAAGTCTCAAAATCACAATCGGTCATTACGGTTGGTCAAGAAGCAAGTTCGGTTAGCAGAGTAGGCCAGCAGGTACTTATCTGTTTTTGGAATATTAGAAGGCGGTCAAAAACGGTAGGCGGGCGGTTTGTTTTAGCGAGACTTTTTTCGGGGACTTTTGTCGGAAGCCGAGACCACCCCTAGTTAATTTTTTGGGCCGTACCGCGTAAACCGAAGCAATCGACAATTCTTATAAAGCAGGTATAATATGGATCCTACTATAAGAAAATCCCAGTAACAACATCCGTCTGATATCATTTTGTAACCATCCCAGTACTGATATCATTTTGTAATTAATTTAATTTCAAAAACTTTTTAGTGCTCATCTGCACAAGGAAACGTCACGCTTTTAATTTGATTCTCTTTTGACACGTCTCTCATGGACATTCGAACGCCTCAGGGCATCTCGTGCTGGGCCCGTTACTCCAAAGGACGGTCCCCACATTTCTACAAGCTCGAACAGAACAGAATACAACGTGCCGCTATTTTCTTAATTATCGTTAATGATTTTCTTTTAGCAAGCCACGAAGCCAACGTTCTAAATTGACCTGTAAAACGTCACACCGCATTTACTTTCGCATTAGCCCAGGTCCCATCGAGCGCCATTGTTTTAAGGCCCACGGCATAATTTTCCTGTTAATTCGAAGCGCGTCTATGAATTTTCCTTTCGGCTGATGCATAAGAGTGACCACCCAAGTGGAACGTCCTCATTCTGAACCCATTTTTCTCATCTATAACTTGATTAGAATTCACATACATACCTTAGAGCTGTCAACCTCTTTCTTCATTAGAAAAAAAGAATATACGTTCACTTTCCTTACATTAACATAAGCATAAACAGTCTAGAAAAAAAATTCAAAAACTAAATGTATCATCACTCCTCCCATTTATCCTAGAACAGGACCCTAGGTCAGTTCTAAGCATCCTGAATAAAAATACCATACTAGACATCAGTCCAGACACACTGGCATAGTTCTAAACACATAAGTATTATGTTCAGCGATCAAAAGCATATTGCATCTTCCACCAAAGTATCAAAGCATCATATTTCACACGTCGAGTTCTCTCGAGCAATATAAAATCTCGATAATTAATATTTCTAATCGGCTCAACCGACTGATAAGCTCATTGTAAGAACGTGCGAATAATCGGAATTAATTAAGTCTTACCTGATCGAAACTTTCTGTATTCTTAACGCTCTTATTGTGCTTAAAAAATCACTATGGTCTCTTTCTTATCAAGTAACCACGATCTAGTGACGTCATCGTACCACGCCATAACCTACTTTCATATTTCCTTGGTGTGACTACGTAAAGGGTGTATCGTTTATGGTGGCACGAACTATGGTTTCGGTACCTGAACTGTCAGTCACCAAAAAGCATTCAGAAGCGGTTAATGCGGTTTTAAAGGTAGCCCCACACTGGGTAACTGGAAGTAAACTTGTCGGTATACGAGATGAGATCGTGTATAGATAGGATCTGAAGTACCAGGACCACCCGGGCTATTTAGAGCGATGTGGCTGATCGGCAGGGACCACGATTATGGTGTCCGGTGTCCCATAGGGAATGTTAACACCTGTAAGCATTAATAGTACACTACCTACTACTTAGACACCCGTTAACAGGGATCTTGGATTAACTGTTTCTAGCTCAAAGATTCCATATGGTATCTCTGATACAAGTACTAGTTACATATAGATATATAAATCCTTTGTTCACATTGGAAATTATGCAAGTGGAAGAATTGTGAAGGAAAAAAGTTTTCTTTTAAGATAACCAAGTTTGGATTATCTAGACCGTTTACGTTTGGGGTACTATTTGTGGCTTTAGGGGCTGTGATTCAGTTTTTCGATTATCTTGATCGTATTGTTTTTGCAGGTTATGCATATTCAAAGGGAAGGAAGAAAGCGGCGGGGCAAATTTGGATGGGAAATGGAAACTGTAAATTTTTTTCTTCCTTTCTCCACATCTTTACGAAGGTCTCTTTGGGACTAGACATTATGCTAAGGTAATCTGATCATGTCACTGTAGAAACGGCAGAAACTCTCAGCCTATCACTTTGGTTTCTTTAGACTTCGCACCTATTTCAACACGGTGTTATCCGGCTTCGGATCAGCCAGTATTTGTCTCCTAAACGAGGATTTCTGGCACCATTTCACCCGACATGTTTCTTCTGACGATCTGGATCTTGGACCATTCATCCCTATGAAACTTTGGGACATCGTGTTTTACAGAGGCAGATTTAGGAGTTATCTTGTTATTCCATAAAGTTTTAACTACTCCTTGTGCCAAGGAAGGGATGAGCAGTTGGTTCTTTAAAAGAATTTGTAAATACTTGTCGCGTTTTCGTCGACAGATCTTTTGCTGATTTTACAACCGGCGCCATTTTTCTTTTCGAAATTACTACGTGCGTTCAGTGAGTATGGTGTGAGCCAGATATAAAAAAAAACTGGTGCCTCAAATTTGATTGAAAATCGATAATACCTCGTACAAACTGTCGGATGCTCCAAATTCGAAACCGCCCACATCCGCCATTACGGACATCAGATCAGTAAATATTTGTTGGTTTTACTCCATATAATCAGGTAACTCCATTTATACTACGTGATCAGAACCTGTATCATAATTGGGCCGCCATCATAAATCTTACAAGTTGTCGAGATAATTTCTTTACTAATATCCTGAATAATTGCCTCGAAACAAAGCATATAAAGGATTCGACATAATTTGTGTATCATTTAACTGAATAATCAATTTTTGATTCAATTTAAAAATTCATAAAGATCGATTCATTCAAAGATTCCTCAGATTGCTCAAAATCGCTCATGGTCCATTCAAAATTCACGAAAAATCCGTCGTCTTAGATTTGAGTCCTTCTGCTGTTTTCTTCAGAAATCTTTTCATATAGGAACATTCTGGATAGTCACGACGGGAGGCGTCATATGGAACTTTTGTGATGCTGGAACATTTTGAAAGTCACCCATGACGCCCACTATGGCAGACTCCTTTCAGATTACGCACCAACTGACTGCAGTCCCGTTCGTCCTTCATCAGGAATGAATGGAAAGGATAGCGTGAGATTTCCTGAACGTAAAGAATGATTAATCTAAGAAGATCGCAATGAATGAACTCTGAAAAAACACTACATGGTAACAAGAGAATTTCCAAAATAAGACAGTAAAAACTCCATAGGATATCAGCCTGACAAAAATATGGCTGACTTAAAACACTGAGTCTTTCACTGTCATAAATAATAATAAAAAACGAAAGAAAGTCGACTTTCTCAAGGTAATGAAAAATCATTTGTTACTACTGCTCCACTTTTCCAAAGATTTCACATAAACCCACTTAATGTATGACTGTCTTGCTTTGTAAATAATAGACTGTTGTATTCCTCAGATAAGAAAGATGGCGGCTGTATCTTCAAGCGTAGAAACGCAAGCAAGAGGACTTTCTGCCATTGGTGACTTACCTGTTTCGGAAGGAGCACTTATGAATTCGGGGTAGTAAGAAGGTAATAGGAGGGCGCGCGTAGGGTGCTTTAGAAGGGAGGCCACCATATGGGGAGCATACGGCGAGCAGGCACCCGCTCCCTCAAGGGTTTAATCTACTGACAAACTACTGTCGAAAAAATCAGGTGGCTATTTGCGTCTTATCCTTCACCCTATCCGCCATTGCTCCTTTCTTGAAATCACCTGCGCTGCACGTTCGCCATTGCTGTTACGTTTGCACGTATGTTTGGAACTTTCATATGATACTTTTATGAACGATAAACACGCACACGGTTTTTGAATTGATGGTAAAATTGTCACTGTGGAACTTAGGGTTGAAGTTTGACAATGGTAATGATGGTTTGTTCAATTTCTTTTTTGAACACTTCTTGCTTCGGGTTAGGGGTAGAAAAATTGACTGATAGAAATTGGAGGTCGGTGTGAATTTAAGGTGGAATTATTTTCTTTTTTTCGAGGCTTTGGATCTATTGGGTAAGATGATACCTACCGTAGATATTTTTTATCTGTACTTTTTGTACTAACATGTTACAAGGGTCTGTCTTAGTTTTTACTTCACTTTTTCGTCCTTTAAAGGCCGGTTGAGGGTTGATTAATATGGAGGAAGCAAGGTAGATTTTACTTTCATCTAAATTAATTGCTTAATTAATCACGCACTTTCACTTTCACGGTTAGTACTGATTAGTAAATCACACGAATCACTATCAATAACGTCTCATGTACTACTCATAGTATATAATATGAAAAATGATGATTCTATTGCATGAATCTAAAAAAAAAAGATTATAAACCTTAATTAATTTGCGAATTTTCAAATTCCAGCAATTTCTCCATCAACTTTTATAACTATCTTCTTCCTACGTATATCTACAATAGATGTATTACTCAATGACAGTGCATGAGAAGCTGCGTGGATTCCTCTTAGAAAAAAATAAAACCGAATATCTCCAATTGGCATATCGAACGCAGTGAAATTGGACAAATTCAATTGGTGAATTTGACGAGTAGCGGAATAATACGGTATTGGTGCAGAGTAGAGAAGAGACTCAAGGGTCCCTCGCTTGCCAACTGTCCCAGGTGTAGATCCCAGGAACAGGAGGAGTGTGGCTGGCGCGTGCTGCTACTCCCCAGTTCTCGCTGCTCGATCCCCGATCCACGCCTTCACATTGCCACCGATCATTGGTTCAGCTTGGTCACGCTTTATAAACATGCGAGCATAGCTTTTTAAACTGCACACGTTCGCTCACCTCGTTTCCGACACGAACCTAAAACGTAAGGGTTGAAATTTTCATAACTGGAACTGAACCCCATCTTAGGATATCTTACAGTCACGCTATAGCAACGGTTTACTACTTGAAGTAAAATTGCAGCATTTATAAACTATGAAGAATTATTTCATAAAACCAAGTACAAGATATGGACTGATTAATTGCGTAACAAAAATTCATTCAGATTTTTAGCTTTGGGTTTATTTTATAATTTTTTTCACCTTTCTTTTTGTATATACGTATGGTTTCTGATTGAATAGGAAATAGGGGTTGAAATTAAAGATTGCACCTAGGGCGTTTCCTTCTTTTACATTGTAATTCTCTTACGTGTATTTCGTGATGTGGTTACTGAATAGGTTCGTGAAGGAGGAACGAATCGGGTCCAGTAATGATCGAAATTCTCTCGGTCCTTCTGCAATTATGGAAATTCATGCCGACGGAAATCAAGGATATCGGTTAACGTGATTCTCGTGCAGACAAATACCCGTTCTATGAAGGTATAGATTAATTAACGATTTTCTGAAGATGCGTGCCAACCCCGGGCGATATTTTAATATGAATAATCAAGCCCTCGTTAGAGTCAGACTCCCGGTGAAACTAATTATGCAAATGTACCTTACGATACGTTAACGAATCTCATAATCGCCCTAATTACCCAACCTATCGATAATCTGACAGATAAAAATGTAACGATCAAATCAAAGGTGTGAAATCACCCTCGACATTCTTAAAAATCCCTACAACCACTATGGAGAGCAGTGTTCCACCCTATTAAATAATTTACAACCCCCTAACACTGTACCCTGCAATAGCACCAACCCTTGAAACCACTTCCTGCACAAAATGCACCCCATGTTTAAAATTATTTTATATTTGTCCATTTACATCCCTTAGATATCCATATCACAGTTTTTTTCAACAAATTCACTGCGTATATTCTACAGTTTGCTTGGCACCCTTAATTAATTATTTTCCACAAACGTCTTATCACCAATAAAATCATTCTCTCCCACCAGCCCTATCTCCTATACTCTCTCGACGAACGTTCTCACGTTCCCATTTATCCGTTTCCATCCAGCAATTTTCGAGCCAACCACCACCTCCCCCATTTTACCTATAGTCAAAGTAATCGACCGAAGCCTCGCGTTTAAATTCACAGCTTGAACGTTCTTATCGCGCATAATACTATAATGGAAGATAGGAACTACGTAATGGATCCTCACGTTAATGCCTGAGAAAAAGTCAGAAAGATTACGTACCGTTATGCGAAGGCATAAACGAGGGGCTTCTAGCTACGCTTGCCTATATACTATATATATACAAGCACTTACAACCCCATATACATATATACATATATAAACACGTATCTTTCATACTGGCTGTCACAAATTCTATGCCAAGACGTCGCGCGTCAACGTATTTCTATAGGAAGTCTTCGATATGGCAGTTAGAACGATTTAAAAAAAATCAAATACCGCGTGCCAACTCATTCTTCAAGATGGAGGCTGAAGAACCGACGAGTACCGTACGCAAGAGCTTTTGTATGAAACATGCTTCATGGTAAGTAACATAAAATATGTAGGAACTCATTAAACAGAAAAAATATACAGAAAGAAAAAAAAAATAGAATATTTGAAATCAGAAATGATGCGTTTACTTGAATCTTGTTTTTCGTATTTTTTTTAAACATAACCTTCAATCTTCTAATGCCAAATTACCGTGTCTTATGCTTACTTATGTCTTAGGAACTTTCGTGTAATACCTGTATATTATGTAGGCTCGTTATGTATTCTTACCAGTAGATAACTATAGAGTAGCGTATGTGATGAGGAAGTACAAAAGGTTTACTGTAAGTACAGTGTAATGGACGACGCCATTGACAATGTTCCAAGCATGGTTCCAAGGAAGAGTACCCTGATGTGGCAGTTGATGCATCCTTTTCTTTTTCTTTTTATTTAATGTGGAAAGTGTTTCTTTTATATATAAGGAAATCAATTCATAAATGTATAATAATGGCGCGCGTTTAGAGACGGTGAAAAATAGTTTTACTTCTATTTATGATATGTTGCTTGGCATGCTTGTAACTGTACAACGTGACGTGTCTGGACGCGTTTGAATAATATAAAATTCTTAGCCTCGTTATCGAATATAACGTATGGGACGGTTTATTACCTGCACCGGAAGCATCCACGTGAATACCTTTGCTGCAAGGTGCGTAAAGTTTTCTTTATTACCGTCAATAATTCCTACTGCCATCCGCCATCTTTTAATGCGCATCGGCCAAAAATGCGCATGCGCATTGCGTCTAATTGTACGGTTATAAATTACAATGCTTCTGCTACATTCGCAGACAGACTTTTAGTCGTTTAATAAATTATGGAACGACAAGAACAATTGTCGTGTTTCTGGTTGAGGTTGAATATTTAGAAAGAATAAGATTTTTTTAGATTTCAAAAAAAAAGATTTGAAATTTATCTATTCACGATTTCGTAGTGGTTTTGACTGCATGAAACGGTGCATTGAAATATTAGCAAAGGCGGCTTCTTTGATCGCTTTTTTCTCGATCCATTTTTTTGTGCACGAGGTGTCGAATCGCCAACAAGTTTTTGTTAGGGTGTCTTAAGGGAGGCTTTATGGGGCAGTTCACTACGCCATTGTGAATCGGTATATCCTGCCGCGTTACCATTGTATCCCAGTGCCGATTGTTCTGTTCGTTTGTTTCATTCTTACTTGGAAATGTCGAAAATTAAATGAGGTAGTGTTGGATAGTTTTCGATAATTTTTTTCTTCAGTTTTGCGCGTACGCGTTGGCGGCTTTTTTTCTTTCGGGAAAACCATTTGATTTCGAAATTTCGTTACGGATGCTTTTGTAGGGTGGGGGCTTAATTACTTTTGTGTTTTCGAAAATACGGAGGAACGTCGTGGACGCAGGGTTAATCTTGAAAACTGGGCGGTTTTATGGGTTTCGGTGAAACAGAAACGATGGGGTTAGGTTAGTACTTTCTATAGGATTATGGGATTTCTCAGGTCACGCCGGACCTTTTTTTTTTGTTTTACCGAAATTCAGGTCACATTTTATTCCAGAGTCTCTCGTGTGGGAGGATAATGCCCGGAACGATTTTTGAAAAATTCTTCCTATATACTCGTCATAAAAATAAACTATGGCGTGGAATTGAATCAATGAATTTTTTAAGGTTACATCCGTTTCATCTTAAACCCCCCACCATAGGACTATACCGAAAAGTAGCTACAAAAAAAGTGAGATACATTTTTATTTTCCAAAAAAAGAAACAAACACGGTACACGATGCTCACGCTGTAAAAAGAAATTATATTATGAGACTGGTGAAGTAAACAAAAAAAATAAAAAAGAATCAAGGCAAACCCTTTTTACATTGGACCACACAGGATGCTGAGATCATTAAATTTTGCATATGAGTTCGCGAACAATCATTGGTAACACTATATTCAATTTTTAAATTGAATATTAAACAGATTCCTATTCATGAATGAGTACTGTCAGTATCTTCGTACACCGTAGAATTCAATATTAATCCTGTTAAGGATGTACCAGAATATTGAGATGAATTTATAATGATCCAACAGTCCAGCATCCAGATCTTCCTGTAGCAGGGTCCTCGGGAGAGTTCAGCCTAGAATAAAATACTTAATAGCAACCCCTTGATGTTTGAACTATGATAAACTGTATCTCATCTAGCAGCTAGAATTTGCCTCGTTGATTTATGCTAATCTAATGGCTCCTAACCCAAGATATTCGACTAAACGCTCTATTAGGCTTAAGTTAATTATGACGACCGACTGGCGGTGTGGTCCGTTGAAACCGTTAATATATTACAATATATTACGTCCATAACTAGACCGATACTTTTCAAAGAGTGAAATATAATTTTTTTTTATTTTTCTCCACAGACAAAAAAACTCTTCCGGCATCGCCAAACGACACGGAGATACGTCGCGTGTGGCAACTGCCACCAAGAAGTCACAGAAAAATTAGAAGAAAAAAAGAAATAAAAATCCTGCTTAAAACAAACAGCCCACCCTAGACTTGCGGCCGCCTTGTAATAACGCGTCTGACCAATACCGGATGGATAATCGTTTAACTGCACCCCTCGGCTCTTAAAACCATTTTGGCGCAGTTACAAAACCTACCGATTGTCTTGCTAACAAGCCGAACCGTAGTTTCGGCAAACCTGCAAGGACAAAGTACGGTCGCGGCATCTTTTGTAATCCGTCGCGGACCTTTAATTGCACGTGGACACGTGAAGAAGGATCCTTAGCTAAGAAACTAGCTGTCATCGTTTAATATACTAAACAAAATTTTTCAAATTCTTATTCCAAATTCACTATCGATATTCATATCAATTGAAAAGTTTACAAATATTTTCATGCGGACGAAACCAAAAATTTTTGATATTGACATAAAATCGATTCGTTCACGATCGTGGACCATGGCTTAGGGTGCTCTGGGTAGAGAAAATTTGTTCGAATTTCTAGCTTAAAAAAAGCGTCAGGAAATATTAATTGGGGGAGGGGGGGATTTTCTCACACGCTGATCCTTGCTCGAGGCACAATTTTTCTCATCTACACCCATTTCCAGTGTGACACGTCCTTTCCGCCATTGAGTAAATTCGAGCTGCCTAGGACGCGCTAAACATTTATAATATCATTAACAGAAAACGAGTAGGGATCCTTCTGAAAGACAATCATTACAGGCGGTAGCTTATTTGTCCCAGCAGTTTTTTTTTTGTTAATCCTTTGCTGTCTGATTAGGTCATCGTGCCGCCTAGTGATTTTAAAGCGACCAATATTTGATGCAACCAATCACAAAAAAAGGGTGACAGAATACTTGTTACTGTCATTTACCATACCTGGTTGTAGGTATAAAATAAACCAAAAGAAAAAGATAAAATTTCTAATCAGCTTTCAAATTTCTTATATTAAAATACAAATTCTTTTATCCCCGTACAGATTGCGGCTTGGACGACTTTTCGCGATAACTTTTCCAACACCCGTTGACACGTTTGTAGCCAGTAAAATTCGAGAACCGCTAACGAGGGTTATCCTTCGTGGGCGCCATTATGAGAGTAGCTTTAAAAAAAAAAGCGTTTCTTACAACAATAAAAAAAAGGGCTCGTGTGGTGTGATGTAATGTGTTTTTGTCACCCTTGTAGCCTTTGATACGTGCCGACAGAACGAAGCCGGCATACGAGTGAAGTTATCTACACGTATCCCCATGTGGAAGCACTAAGCAGTATCTTCCTTTTGGGTGAAAAAAAAAGTCAAAGGGACCTCTAAGGGTGAGGATTTTTGAAAACATAAAATTTCAAGTGTCACCAATGCTAAGTAAAAATGTATGTATCTAAAGTGCAGACGTGTTTTCCTTTTTTCCGATTAATCCGTGCCGATTGATAAGTCTCAAAGGAACGTGAAGTTATCGTGCTTATTGGCAGTGAAAAAGAATTTCTTTTGACTGGTGTAATTTGAGGCTGGATAAGTGGAAAACGGGAAAGCGGCACCGACGTGAGAAAGGCCGATCCAAAAAATCTGGAAGCGGAACCGGATAATGCGATAATGACGTCCACAATTTTGAACAACGATCCAGGTCCTGTATGGTGCCCACGTGATTTGATTTTGATATTTTTCAAAATTTTTAAGACCCATCTTTTCCCCGGTTAGAAAACTAATATTTCTTCTCGCAGAGCAACGTGGATATTTTGGAATTTTATACGAGGATACGTACGGGCATATTTTTTTCAAAACTAACCTCTTTTTGATTAGGATATATAGATATGATTATTGGGCTTAGAACGGCTGGCAAGCTTGATTAGAAATTGAGCTGTATCCAACGGCGAAACGGATGATTAAATAGATTTTTCTATATAGTTCGTATATCTTTTTCTTTTTTGATTCATGGCCGACAACCTTACGTAAACCACACCCGTTAAAATCACATAATTTGTAATTTTCTTTTCGTAGACCCCATGCAGAGATCACCCACGGAGTCTCCAACGTCGAAGCTCCTTATAGGTTATCTATTCGAAATTCGATTCCTAGATATTTTATACCGAAAAAATAATAATTTTTATCTCTCCAACATATAAAGTCTAGGACAATTAAGATAATAGACCCATCAAAAATATCGATCTACGGAAATATATTTTGATGAAACTTTTTCCAAGTTTCTATCTCCCACAATTCTTTTTTTTTTACAGTAATACCTAATTCCCATAGAAAATTTTGAAAAATTCCGAAAATCATTAGATCCCTCATTAAAGCATAGTTAGCGTTACGTCTCTATTCGCAGATGCATATTCATTGACCAATAACTTGAAGTTCGGCCTACTAGCTCATGTGTTCTCATAAATAACTCCTAGTTGCCGTGTAACATGTTATTTGCCACCAAGCTCCACAAATGAGTTCACATTGTATTTAATTACTCGACTCACGCCCAGGGCGTATCCACATGGACCAGCCTCCCATTCTTGTATATCAGCCTGTGGCCGCCCTGAAGGACTGTTCCTCATCGTGGCCATCGACCACTTCGCAAACTTGCGACGCTCCAGGATCCAGATTCTAAAGGGCAAAGATGCAACGGGCCAGGGGGATGTTCTTCGCAGTCCTAATTGCTGGTCTCGCAGTAAAACCAATCCCGGATGAGACGTAATAGATGAAACCAATTAATTTTTTCGAGCGGACAGCCAAACGGGAAAAATCGATTGGGCAGTCCTGACCGACTTTGAAATTTGTACGTTCGATGGATATGGGGATTATAAAATGATTTTATTTTTTTTTTAGTCTTTAACATAGTAGATACTCCTATAATAATTGTTGGACCTGATTTTTGAAATTGGTTTTATTATGATTTTCAAATAGATTTCGGAAGGATTGTTTCTATTTCAAATACCCCTGCGGACCTTTTTCAAAGGCTTCACTAAATTACACCACAGTGCCAACCCACAACCCTCATCTTCTTTTAATAGCAGGTCCAATGCGAAAAATAATATTATCGGCTCGTTACCTTTTCGAACGTTTCGATGATCGAAACGTCAATAGAATAGAAAGATTTTTGACCCTGCTAAGCAGTAGGATGGATGACTGTATTATTTCGAATTTCAAACGCCAACAATGCAGTTGATAGTATCTTCAAAATAAAGTTTCAAATGACACCCTATAATCTTTATAAGATTTTCGCACTGTTGACGATTTTCCAAAATACAATCCACCCCAATATACCTGTCATATTTAATTCCCTTTACATAAAAAAACGTTTTATTACTTACCAGTTAAAAAAAAACTGTAAATAATTAACAATACATAAAGACCCAAGAAATTGAAATTGTCGATAATGCAGAAATCTACAAATGCAACAGGTACAGGGTAACTTTTAACACAACCTTCCAGAAAAGCTTCTCGTCATTAAGCAGACACGCAGCTTCGAGGATTATCGTTCTCTGCTACTTAAAAAGAATTTCGGGACCAAGTTGATCGCGAAATCCAAGACGGCTGTGCGAAGGAATGACAGAGATCAGGTTGCCACGGACCACCGTCACGCTCACCGCAAACTTTATCCTACCTGTTTTCGCTAATTGAGCGAGTAAAGATGTAACTGGACCTTACGCCCCTGAGGTATTTGCACCCTTTTTGCAGATACAATCTATTTTTCTTTCAGCAATCCTTACACTCACGAAACACAATGAGTCCCACTGAGTGATCATCAGCAAGGACCGAGTGCTGGCACTTAACTAGGCATGGTTACCGTTTTACAAAAACATTCCCTAGGCCCCATTTATTCCCCAAATATATACCAAACCGGAGTATTCTCTTTCGCAAAGAACGAGAGTGTTCTTTCTAACATTGAAATTCAATATCGCTGCCATTTTATGAAACTGTTAAGATCTCATTAGCGAAATATTCGAGACGCGCGTGCCAGCATCGAATGCTACTGATTTCTTGCGTCAGCCAAGATGATCGTTCTAACCTAACAATAGCCCTAATAAGACGCCTACAGGGGCGGTGTCTTGTTGAGTTCAAGGAGCACATTGTATCCGTCTATTATCGCACAAAGGCGTTCGCCCGTTTGCATGATGGAGCTCAAAGAAATTTTTTTCTCAATCCTGGACATCATGTATGCTAATAGGATGGTTCCTGCTGTTGCTTTTAGCAAACGTAACAAGGCATAGCAACGGTAATGGCCTATGGGCATGAAACGAACATGATGCTACCGACTATTTATACCATTTTATTAAAACCGCAGAGAGATTTCAAATCTTTTTCGATTACGATTGAATGGATTTTTGCAATGATTTTTCTGATTTATCCTTGCGATAAATATTCTTGGTAGGCTTTTGGAAACTTAAGGGAGGTGTGCCAGATATTTCTTTTCCTGTCGAAGGGGTCAGTGGCAAATTTTCAAGTATGAATAGATTTTTGTATTGGTATTGATTCGAATTTGAGATTCGATTAGTTATTCTTGATCGTACTGAATCCATTCTGAATATTGTTATAGGTCGGTCGAGTAGCGGATACCGGTTACATATTATATATATATATAGGAATGTGAACCGTTTGTCATAATAATGATTAGCAAGAATCCATGTCAAGAGAAATTCTCTCTTGGAACGTAAACACGGCGAATGCTTCCTGATGGATCTTTTTAACATTTTCAGAATACTCTTGATCGCTGTAACGCTTTTGTGGCAAGCCTGAGTGTTATTTTGTGCTTGATCTCACGAATCGGAGCTCCATAGATCAGTGACTCCGTTTAACAAACATATGTTACAGATCGAATGAAAATATCTAGAGTTACGGCAAAAATAGTCTAAAAATATACTCCAGCATCTGTAACGCATATAAAAAATACTACTCATATAAAAATACCTTAATTCTTAAGAATTATTAAATTCAAAATTAAATATTAATTTACATTCAAACAATTCGCACACGATCCCTTCAGATATTTCAATAGATTCCTTACTTATTTATTAATTATAATGGAGACGCTATATTCATATGATAATTTTTATATTCCTTAATCACTGGTTTAGATTTTTCCAGAATATACAAAAAAAGGCACTGAACAGTAGCAAGATCAAATTTAGTTTACAGGTACGAAAATTTGTCGTCGACGCCAAAGAAAATGTCGACGTCACGTGAGAAACGGTTACACGAGTAACTCGCAATTATTTAACCTGCACTGACTGAGGTGAAGTAACGCAAAGGTGTATGACTAAGCACGTTAAAGTCAAGAGTCGTAGGTACAGGTAGCCCACAGCTCACCCTCGTCATCTCCATCGCGCGACGCTCGGTTTACGTAGGTATGTATAATGGTTATGTGGCATTGGTATATAGGCGCCGGGCCACCTGTTGCAGTTCCGCTGGGCGTCCCTTGGTTTTCTGGTGGGGTGAAAGCAGCGTATCCTGATTGGTCCTGAGGCACGTGCTGCTCGAGGGTGCCCTGCTCCCCGAACGCATAAATCCCCTGGTTCCATCCGGGGCACGTCAGAACCTCGTCGAGAGCCGAAGGGTGCTTACCGTGTATCCTTGAAGCATTAAAAAAAGATAATAATTTTCAAAAATAACAAAGTTTTTACAAAATATCTCGTTAACGCACTACAGGTCCTTACATCATCTTAAGTGTCTTGGACTGTCAATTGTGGGACGGAAGTACTTGTGCTATAAGGTGTAAGAGTCGTGAGTGTCATCCGGAAGAGATCATCATCGGTGAAATGGAATTGCAAGAGATGTTCCGCTATGGGTATCTATTTCCACCTCAGGAGGACGTCGTGCCAACGTATCTTGAACTACCCAGCTATTCTTATCTAAAAGAGAAGAGTGGTCTGCCACCAGTAACAACACTGACTGCACCAGGTTGTGCAGTCTATGACAACAACAGTGATGGCTGGCATACACCAAGTCCAGCAGCAAGTCTGAGGTCGATCAGTCCAACCACGACGTCAGTCTCATCAGAGTCTGAAAGCGGGGTCCTTACCAGCATCAGGAATCCGTCGAGTCAGCCCCAGGAGAAGAGGTACAAGACTCATCCGATACCAATGAAGACAATCGAACATCAGACTGGTGTTCAGGAACCTGAGAAGATGCCATCCTCCAGGCAGAGTATCGTCAGCAACAGCAGCAGCCTCTCTGACAGGATGGACCTGGAGGAGAGCGACGGTGCCGAGAGCGAGGTCGAGCAGGAGAACTGTGAGAGCAGAAGACGTGGAAAATACGTGAGCTCCACCGTCGTCAGGAAGAGGAGGTTGGCGGCTAATGCACGTGAACGACGCAGGATGCAAAATCTTAATAAAGCCTTTGACAGGCTACGAACTTATTTACCATCATTGGGTAACGATAGACAATTGTCCAAGTACGAGACCTTGCAAATGGCCCAGTCTTACATTACAGCACTGTATGATCTTTTGCAGTAACCCTTTTTATCGACAGAGGCGCCAATGACGCTGTTGTCCTTATACACTTTTCTATGTGCTCAATTTTTCGAATGTAAATAATCAGTATTTCGTAAAGCCAGTTTTACATACTTGTAAAGTCTCCTGTGATACACCAAAAGAAACCTGACCCGCGCGTCCTTAGTATATATTATATATATCTAATCACGAAAAACGATATATTTTTTCTAAGCTATTTATGTACATAGTCGAACGCGATATTTTTCTGTATATATATATATAAATGTATATCTATACTCTATTGTATCATAGTAACTCCATTATACCTTTACGTACTCTATAGGGAATTTTAGTCTAAGCGTTAGTTAGATATTTATGATGAAAACGACTATGACATTCCGTACGAGACTGAATTGCGCATTTACATAGAAGAATATGAATAAAAGTACCTTTTAAAATATCCAACTTGTATTATTTACTTGAAAACAAAGCCAGTATCTAGTATTATTAATTAACAAAAAAAAATGTAGCAGGTACCCAAACCTTATTCGTTGTTTCACAAATCGACTGTATCTTCAGATACGAAGTAACAATTTACAACCAACGTTGTTTCATTTCCTTATAATACTTAAGGGACACCGTAAAGAATTCCTTTTCCAAATTGGGACCCCAGCGACCAGGAACCCCCGAATTTCCAAACCTTACCTGGGCATCCTCTTTTCCCATTGCCGCTCTTACCACCCTAAACACCATCATTAGGAACAACGTAATGTCGCACTTCCGATGTTCCTGCGGTGTCTAATATCTTGAAAAAGAAAAAAAAAACTACAAGAACAACGCAACAACATTCACGTACCCATATAAGCCTCCCCAATTGAATCTTTTATACCTATGAACTTCAACCCCTAACTCGTCATCCCCATAGAACGGAACGCGATATTTCTCCCGTTCACCTCCTGGGGTTCAACTTTATAATTTTAAGAAGGATAGATACTCGATGGAGAAGCTTCGTCATCGGTGGTCCGGTTGTCATCCGAAACCAGCGACGCGTCGGTGCCAGGTTTCATCATCGCAATTTGAGAGCCTATCGCCTTCCTCACCCCGTCTTCCCCTGTGTTTATTAAAAGTTGAGTAATATCCGGGGCTGATTCTGAGACAAAGATACATTTTCTTATTGTATTTTTCAAAAAAAATATTCATTTTCCTGCCAATACCCATTTTTCTACGTGCGACCGTTATTATTTGAATTTGAATGATTTTTCTTTTGTTTACTAATATCACACCCCTATCTTGTTATTACATTGCGCAACCAGTTATACAGATTTATGAGTTCACGCACGGGTGCAAGGTCCGCGTGACTTTACGATTCGACGTAGAACCGGTCGTTTTACGAGCTCTTGAAACCATACGTAATTGAATGAATCGCAAAGATGCGACCACTTTACTACCGCCTAATTTCCCATACGTCGTAGGGGAACTCATGCTAAATGGTACATTATGGCTTTACAGCTACTATACCCTAGAGGCGTATAGTGTACTTTAAATCCTGTAATTCTCCACTAGGTTTACGGCGCACGTGAGAAGACGGGAACTAATTCAATTTTATCCCTAGATTCCCCTATACGATTCATTGACCACTATGCAGTTGTTGAAATCCAGACAAGACCTAAGAAATTTATATACACTAACCTAACACGTATCAGAAAAATGTAATAATATTTTCACGAAGTCAAGTCTAAAATAAATAGCACAACTGTCGTCTCTTACTTGCTCTTCTTCCTGAAGTCGTTCACAAATGTAAATTCGCCCATAACCTCAGCACGTAAGTAGACGTAAGCTTCGCTTCTAGTAAAACTTCGCCGCTGGTGGCTTTTCCATTGTTTTTCATTCTGCCTTTATAACTTTTACGCAACTTCGCGAGATCCTGACTTACCATCGCTTCTGCACCGTTTCTGATGACTTATTACGTGGAAAGTTATGAGCGCAGAAGTGCGCTAAGTGTGCCGCAGCCACCTAAGGCTGCGTCGACTACCAAGCGCTGTTCTTACAGGGAATGGGCCGCATTAGCTTAGTTTATGCGCAATTCATGGACCGAGTAATCGTTGACTTTTAAGCTTGTCCAACACTTCACTACGCTTCACTTCACTTCCCTGACTTACTGCCGCGTAAATGCACTCAACTGCTACAGTATCTCGTGCCATCATTTATAAATGCTTAATGAGAGGCACACTTTAACCAACAACCCATATATGCCTACCAGAGTAGTAGACAGTGTGCCTGTTAGATACCCAGTGCGAATGCATTTTGTGATACATTTGAATCTTTTTTTTTACGCGGGAGATTCAAAATCGACTATTGGAGAGCAGAGAGATATTTCAGTGCCAGCAGGTCATTCGAAGTCTCCCTTGTCTAGGATTGATCCTGGGCTTTGTTAAGGGATGCTAAGGGATGATCGGTAAGGGTTCTTAGGTAAGCGTGAAAAAGGGTCTGAGGGTAAAGAAAAAAAAGCCTAAATTCGAATTGGCAATCCTTTCTTCTTCTGGTTTCTCGAAATTCGTAGTATCCAGTTTCGGAGCGATACTTTGGGCAGTTTTTAATAACCGATAATTACAAAGCGCGTGCGCATCCCACCCTAATCGTTCTGATCAACTTTAATTGCAGTCTTCCACCGATAGGCTCATACCTATTGATATCGTGACGAGCTAAATGCTTTTAACCCTCCCCAACATCAAAACCAAAATTCATCTAGAAATTTTACTTTATACCTAAATATTAAGCCTGTACATATTTCTACGTCAGACATATGTCCTACACGTTATTTATATATATAACGTGAGAAAGTTTTCACCTGCAAAAATTTCTCTAAAAACACAACAAAAAAATATTAATTACTAAGATTTCACTCGTTTCTCAAGAATAAACTCTCTTTCGAGTAATCCTAAGTAAAATCGTATCTCGCGATAGACTTTGCATCGTACATTGTCGAGAGGCTGTATGGACCAACTTCTCTATACTCATACCCTTCACTACAGTCCATTCCTCACGTTTAATTACACCTGTCACACTAAAGACGCAGTGCTGCGAATATCAAATAAAACGATGTGTCTGCTAGGAAAAAGAAAAGTCGTAAAACGCCTCTCGCCAAAGATGAAGATACACGACGAGGATGCAAAATCTCATCTCAATTTCACCGCAAAGCCCGTTACAGCCGAAAGACGCGTTCCTATCCTCTACACCGCATGCGGAAATTCTTAAGGACTAACGTGGGAGTCAGTTCAGTGACTAATACGTGGTCGGAACACACACGAAGCTTTGATGTTGACGGCGAGGGTTGCTCACTGCGTATGAACAATGACGTCACGCAGTGTTGCCCACAGGGGGTTGCAATCGTTGCGAGAAAGATACTCCTAGTGGCGCATCCTATCGTTCCAAATCGAATTCACTATTCCAAATTCAGCCCACGCACGTGTTGTGCAATAGTCCCTATACAGTATATATATATCCCTATACACTTTGCAATCCTCAATAGGATACACAGCAGGAAGCTAATACTTCTAATCGGTTCTAATTTAAAGCCACATATATCATATTCGCGGTTGAACATCCTAGGGATATTCGCTGCTTGATCTGCATCGTTTTCCAAATTTTCCTTTCTACAAATGTATATCCGTGTCTAGTGACTTTCAATGTTTCGGCAAGATCAAAAGTCACTTGTAGTCTAGTCGTATTTTTCTAAAAAAATTTCATACAAATATTTTTCCAAAACATATTTACCGTATCCGCTTTGTCGAGCAAACGAAAAATGTCACTAGGACACAATAAAGGGATATACTGTCGAATGAAATAATGTTGCTATCATAATGTCAATAAAGTAAGACCATCATTTTTAGGCGGTACGCGGACACTGTAATCAGTGGTCATTATCCGTAACAATATTACAAGGCAGTATCATTAAATTAGAGTCTACAGGATTTTCAGGGTTTTTGCGACGTGGCAGTTTCAGTTGGTAATGAACGTTACCAATGGCTGATGTCACTTGTCTCTTATGATGATGATAGCCAGCGGCATATAAATTCATACGTATCAGCCTGCCTCGGACAAGTGTTTACTTGACATCTCACTCAGGATCAAGAAAGACTGGCGTTGTCCTGTGAACAAGTTTTACGTTGGCTCTCGTGTCAGAGTTAAATTATCACTAGGGGTATCAAGGAACCTTTTTATTACGTCATTGAGCACAGTGCACGGTAGATGCACGTGAAGTGAGCGACAATTAATGTAAAATTACTTCAAATCGATTTTATACTCAAGACTCCTTTGTATGGATATATATTATTATATTGATAAATGGATAGATATATACAGGGTGTCCCATTTGAAACAGGACGGTTGAATATCTGTTTAAGGAAGAGCGAGACAGCAAAATGTGTGA
>JARQST010000078.1:145295-168040 GCA_030142225.1 Pachycephus smyrnensis | reverse complement strand
TGACACATTTTGCTGTCTCGCTCTTCCTTAAACAGATATTCAACCGTCCTGTTTCAAATGGGACACCCTGTATATATGTATATATGAATTTTCGCGGTTTCCCATAAAACGCGAACTTTACGGCAACTGAAATCAGTACTTTCTTAACTATCTAGTCATCACCTTTCTAGGTAAGCAACAGGAGGTACAAAAATCTGAATAGCTGTCCTGTCACCGACATATAAAGTCAAAATGACGGGCGACCACATGGGGCGTAAAATATACATCCTACCGAGAGAAATTCACTGCGGGAAACTATTTTTCCTAAGACAGGTAGCATACGCCGCCATTGTATGAAGACGAAGAAAAGTTTTGATATAATTTTTATGAATTTCTTCGTTAGGCTGGATACGTGTTGTTTACCGTGGATTTTTTGGAGAATTAATCTAATTTTTGATTGACAGATGAGTTTTTGGGGGGTTTTTTAAAAATTGTTTTGATCGCATCTTTTAGTGGGTTTTTTTTTTTACCAATCTGGAATATTCGAAATCTTGGGATCGAAAGGACGCACCAAGATGGTCACGTTGAGAAAAGAGGAGGTTAGGGCGCCAGTCGTAAATTTCATAGCGGGACAATCCGTCCAGAGATCCGCATCAGTTCTCGACGTGGAGTCTGTGGTCACAAAAGGGCGCAGTGCAAAAAATGCTAATATGGGGACGACTGTGTCCACGCGGTGCAGTCCTTTACTTATTTTATGGATTGTTTAGAGCAAATTACGTCTCGAGTTAATTTACTGACCAGTCGCGACGTAAATCTTTCGACGAGGCACTTTTAAACGGTAATAACATCTCGGTTATGACTATTTGGGACTTAACTGTACTTCGCCGACTTCTGATACTGTTTTCTGATATCGTTTATCACGAGGAATTTCTGACTATTATCGCATAAGATATATATTTAATATATATTTAGTAAAATATATTTGATATAATTATTCAAGCGTATAACCCTGAAATAGTTACAGTCGCTTATTGCTTAAACGATATATAGGCCTTTGAAAATGTATAAGGTTAAATATATCCATAAATATTTGTCACTATAAAGTTCTATTGAATTTTCAAAAAAAAAAAAGAACTGGGTTTACAGTAGAAATCAAGTAGCTACTATAAACTTCCGGTTTAGCTGGTGCAGATCAAAGAACAAATAAAAGGCAAAATTCAGGTAAAAATTTTGCCCGTATCCCAGTGACTATTTAACAAAAGAAATAGTTCCGTCTCTTACTTTTTGAGAAACATCTGTGATGATAGTATTGATGTTGAAGTATCGAAAGTTGGCGTTTCCTCTTAAGATGCGAAGATGGTGGCGAAGAGTGGAAGCGCAAAAAGGAGGGGATCCTAACGTGGCGGAAGGTTTTGTAGACGAAAAGGACGTAAATATTTTCGAAAGCAATGAATTCCGAGTCTGGCATAAGAGAAAAGCCGCGCGGACTGGTGGACTGCGCGTGCTGGCAAGCCACCGTCAAAATACTTTGGATAATAAGGATAAAGAAGAAACGCCGCCGCCGTGCGTTGTCTGATCTTGAGATTGCTTTATTTGAATCCGTTAAACACACTCCGCGAATATTTTTCGGTCCTACCTCGAAACCTCGTCGCCCATGAGCACACAGAGGCGTAACATTAAACATCGAAATAATGTAATCTCAAAGGTAGGATCAACCGATAAATATAATCGGTCGTTGAAATTTGTCTGGTGCAACGTCGCGAGACTCTGACTGCACCTGTACCATGCCATGAGACTATGGCGGCAGTGGTAGTAGTAATACTAGTAGTAGTAGTAGTAGTAGCAGCAGCAGCAGTAGTAGTAGTAGTTAGTAGTAGTTTTGTTCTTTTCTCTTTTTTCCCTTCATGGTCAGTTCCTCTTCTTCTTCTTGTTCTCTCTCTTCTCCACCTTCGACTACATTTCAGTCTCCTCGTTCCAGCTGTACTTTAAAAGCATCTACTTATGCAGCCACCGGAATGACGTTTCGGATGAGCCACGATATAAATCAGTTACTTCCGACATCGGCCTTCATTCACGACAAAGTTTGCCCATTAGGGAAACGTTTAAATAGATAGTCGAGCCGACAAGTTCGCCATAGCGTCGATTTCAATATCGCACGACCGATCGCCACTAATCGGCCGAGTCGCACTTTTGGAATCCAAACAGTTCCCAGGTTATCGATAAGAATGAAAATTCAATGTTGTAGAAAGGATAGGTGCCGACAATGAGACACCTAATGGCGCCGACTTAAAATCATAGCAATAAATCTATTTTCCATTGTTTCATATAATCTCTTAAAAATCTATATATATCTTTTTTCTCTTCTCACGACCATACACAATCCTTTCCATACGAGAACAGCGGGGCTAACCAATCCTTGGGATAATTTCAAAGTTTTCAGGGATGTTTTCTTCTCGCTCTAAGCTACCTGAACGACAGACTCTCCACGTATATCCGAAGTTGCACAAGGTTAGGATTTAAATGGCGCGCGCCATAAACCCCACACGCTATAACCTTTAAAATTTCCTGTCTATTTGATCATCGGTAACAGTACTACAGGGTGGTCTGGCGGAAGTCTATTGAATGAACCCTGCCAACGAATCTACATCGTTTTCCTTCTTACACCAAGTTCCTCCAAGTCAATAGCACTTGATGCGTGCTGTCGCGAATACTTCTGGATTATAAGCAGGTAGACAACGCATTCTGATCCCAAGGGACATTATAAGGAACATGGATGCCTATTGTACACTCTGTATACCTGCCAAATCCCTGCAGTTAAAACCAAACTAAATTTATCTCCTTCGCCCTAGCAGAATAACCAAACCAATTCTATCGCGTTCTGTAGCAACGTGTATAACAGAAACAATAATAATATGCAGTACCAACTTACTCCATTTACATAAAAAAAACCATAGCGATCCTTCCACACGAAAAGCTAACCTATAAATTTTCAATGCACATTCAGAATCATCTAATGCATTTTCAAAGCTAAGAGTCAATCGAATTAACTTACTTCTTAGAGTGTCCTGAGGGAATCCTGGACGTCGGCTTGGAAATCAAAGAGCCTGAGGGTTCCCATCGACTGAATGTCCTCGAGGCAGGAATATAATATCACGCTCGTCGTAACGAGATGACGCAATGATACGGGCGAATGATTTGTTTGTATGTCGTAAATGAAATCCGCTTAGTACGATTGAGATGCTGTAACGTGTACCATTGTGAAATGGAAGGGTGAGACTGGTAAGCACGCGGCGCTGGACCCTCCCTAGTGACACGCGTACTCGACACTCGAGACTCCCTCGATATTAATTCTATTTAATCAAACACCGGCGCTACTGGGATTTAACTATTGTGTTTAAAGCACGGACACTTGAAGTTTGTTCGAGTGGATGCATTTATTTTGGTACTTATTTGAATCGCGTAGTAGTCGTTCATGAATCGGGCTGATGGACGCCATGATGGTTTTAAACATTAAATATGGTTTGAGTAAAAACAGACACGCGTAATAAGACGATTATTAGACAGTTTGCTGAAGGGATTCTGTGGTTAATCAGTATCTTGTTATTTTTGCAGCCCCTTGTTTTTGGGGCCCTTTGACCAATCTTCGTTTTAAATTGTTGGGTCTGTTGTGTGTGGTTTTACGCTGTCAATTGCTTTGAAAATTATTGACTCCAAGGAAATGGGAAGAGATGCACTTTTGCGGACGGTGAATGTAAATAAAAATTGATTTTATTGTTACAACTATGGCGAATTAATTATATATTAATATTCTTAGATTGTTAAGGGACGATGAGATTACGACACGTAAGTATAGTAAATGAAATTATTGAATGTACTTAGAAGGATTTTTTTATCGTATTTTAACTCTTATCTGTAACCTAGGATATGTCTGTCGTAACAAATATTCACGTTCATAAATATAAATACGATATATGCTATATGACACTTTAGATGATAAGATCTTATCAAAAGTTTGATATTCTGTAAAATTTGGATTTAAAAAAAACGAGTCAATAGTCTTGGTTTAAAAATTGCATGTTTCACTGGGAGAACGGATTCTAATGTGTTTCTTGGATTGTTCGAGATGGCCGAAGGATTTATTTAACCACTTTCACGATGCTTCTTAAACCAAGGATAATCCTCATCGTCTCTCTGTGGTGCGGGCGTAGACGGACAACTTTTGGATGTGCCACCATCTTGAATATCAACCAGCAGACTCTGTCTGCAAAGCATAGAAACGGTACTCATCTTACTTTCCTTATCCTTCCCACGCCTCATGCGCGCTCGCCTGAATTTATTAGCAATCTGGCTGAATCGGCCGCTTGATTCGCGGCATCTCTTTGCCGATCGCGGCAAAGATTCACAGCCTCGACTCAACGACAGCCGTTCGTACGTGTCGGGATCTACGTTTATCATTCCAGCACTTGCCGATTTTATAAGATCCGTCCTGAGTATTCCAGCCGCTACGTTAAGATCAGATTCGGCCCTGGAGTCACAAGCGACATCGTCGAGACGCTCGATCCTTGGATCGTGGGAATAGCAGCCTGGACCACGAGATAAAAAATCTTCCTTAGCTCTCTGGATCCTGAGAGCACGTAATTTCAAAGCTGGTGGATCATCTTCAGGGATACTACTGGAGTCAAGTCTACGTATCAGTGTTGATTGCTCGGAAGATGATGAACGTGACCGACATCGACCTTCCTTCTGTGCAACTGCAGTTGAAAGTGCAGTAAGTTTATGAATAAGTGCTGGCGATAATTTATCATTAGATCCTCGATTAACTAACAATTGATCCATTTTGTTGTTATCTGTTTCCGAATAATTGTCACGCCTTTTTTTATCAGTACCGGGAAGAGATCGACTACCTATGAAGCCCGCACTTGTACTTTTGAGAATCTCACGTGTACGAGGTTTACGTTCACCGGAACCGGAAGTCGATGTAAACTTGACATCTTCCCTTATTATACTAGTGCTGGCACTTTTTTGAACGTCATGCTTGTGAGGACCTGCTATTGCTTTTCTTACTTCCTCTTGATACCTTTCCATCTGCGTGCGCACTCTTCTTTCACTCGAAGGTGAACGCCATATTGGTGAACCACTTCCGCTACTGGCTGGACTTCCGGCGTCTTCTAACTTTTGATTGTATCTTTGTATCATCATTCGAATACTCGGTGCTGTTTCCTTTGGCGATGATTTGTGATATTCCTTTCTTGAGAGTATTGGCGACTGCGGTAATGGCGGCCTTTTTGAATCCACTTCATGTTTTCTTCTGTCTTGCATACTGGGTGACGCCGAATTTGATCTGCTGTTATGTAAACGCATCAAAGCCTGCGCACCAAACTGCTCGGTATTTGCTGTTTGGTTGGATGCACTGACCGGAACACCTGTTTGACTTTTACCGTCACCTTCGACCTCGCCCGAATTGCATCCCGCAGCTTTCCCTCGGCTGTCTCTTCTGAAGGGTGAGAAGATCATGCGTTTTGTCTTCACGAAGACGCTGCGTGCTCCGTTCTTCTCCTTCTTTACTGACGATTCTTGCGTATCCGAGAAATTACCGCTATTGCGATTTGATGAATGGGCTGATGACGTTTCTTGTGAACAGGATTCATTATTTGCTGTACGAACTACTATTTTGTTTAAGGTGTTTTCATTTATTCTTATTCTCTCCACGTTGGGAGTTTCTCTAAAGGCGGAAACTGTCAATGGTGTCGTCTTCACTCTTGTTGGCTCTTCACAAACGTCAACTTGAACACTTGAATCTTCCGCTTCTACTGGCCGCCATTTGTAACCTACTTGTGTATCCGTTAATCGGCGAGTTTTTAATATTTTCTTTTGCCGGGTATCCTTATCGACAGTGATAACAACATCTTCGTCTTCTATGCTGCTCTTCCTTCCGGTATTTTTCATTTTTTCTTTTATCTCTGATGTCTCACTGTTCTCCCAGTCTTCAATATTTCCTATGACAGAAGATAAAGGACCGGCGTACGGTTTTTCTTTGTTTTCATGTAATCTTATTGCTTCGTTTTCATGTTCCTTCAGGCTTGCTGGCGCAGCATCAATTTTCTTTGAGGAACAGTCGCTTTCGTTTTTTTCGAGTTTACCTAAACGGAGAAACTGTGATAATTGCATTGTAGTGCGAAACTGTGTATACAGTTGTTTATTCCATTTGAATTTTACCTTGTGGAAAGTTTTCTCCTCCCGGTCCATAGATACCTGTAACAGCATCCCTTATGCTCGAGAGTAACATCTGCGCGCTCTGGCGGTGACAATCTGAAATAGCTGGCGTCCTTTTTTCTCGACTAGTACAAAATGCATCTGCATTATCCTGCAGGCACTGATTGTACCGATACGCGAATGTGGACTCCAATTTCTTTATCTTCAGAGAAATACAATAAGAATAATTATACATTAATTATGAGAGCGAGACATTAAATTAGTCTTTCTTTTTACCCAAATTTATAACTTATCTATGCGATTTACCAAACGAAGTAAATTCCTTTTTCGGCTTTCGTCGATATCCTTGGCTTCGTTAATTTTCTTCATCAATTGACTGCACAAATCCTTTTGCCGCTCTAAGGTACATTCGAAAGAATTCTGAAAATGTTTTTGTTTCATAGTAAAATACGATCTGTTGTCTTTCTAGTCGCAGTGAAATTAAACTATCCACTATTTTTTCCGTTATGAAAAGTTATGGATTTTCTTGGAAGTATTTTCAATCGTGTGCTTTACACGTGGTTCGATATTTTTATCGATAATATTTGTGAAACGGAAAAATATGGAAGCAATAAAGATGAGGTTAACGTTATTTTTGCTAGAAAACCGATCGAGCTATGATAAACACTGCACGCCATATACATGCGGGTGGACTTAGTTTGGATTATGCGCACGACGTGTACTTCGTAAGCCGGAAGTTGTGCAAGCTACACGTTCGATTAATAACGACCTTGATATTTAAGGTTTGTGGATACCGCAACATTTTCAAAAATAATGCCTTCCACAAATAATAACCAGTACTCTACAGAATTTCCAAATTATATTCCGCGCAAGTAACCTTCCTACCGAAAAATATCTTTGCTATTAAAAAGAAAAAAGGACTTCCGGTATCCCTACCTTTAATTTCCTCTCCTTCGTCGCGAAATCCTCTTCCGCATTTCCTGTTCGGACATCACTAGCTCGTCCTGAAATCAGAACGTTCTGCTTCGGATTTTATAATTTTAACTCTGAAAATATTCTTACCGGAAGTCTCATCCGTTTTTGAAGTCACACGAGAGCGCTCTACAGTTGCTCGACGAATTTTTCTATAAAAAATGAATATTTTCATTACAAACAGCAGTCAGTGATGAAATCACGATAAATGAAATCCTTTAGAAAAATTACCCTAATTTTTCCACGTTACTTTCTATCTCTTTAAAAATTGCCAAGTATTCCTGACGCGCATCTGGGTCACTAGATCCACCGCCATCTTCTTTAGATCTAGATGATACGTGGACACTTTGATGAATATTTTTTTTAGTCGCTACACCCAGCACAACACCAGCGTCCTTGTTGTCTGGCGTCGTGACGGAATCAAACGTGACAAGACCGTCTTCTTTGGATTCTTTGAGCGTAGCTCGTGCAGCCATAGGATGAACTTCACCAGCTTCAACCAAAATGACTGGTGACGGCTCGTGGCTTGAAGTAACTGTACCTAAAGGAACAGCGATACTGGTCGTTTCACTAGCAGCTACACAATAGATGGGAGTTTGATGAGGTTGAAGTTCAGCCATTGGACTAGCAGTCTCTTCAATGACGTCTTCAATATCAACTATCATAGCTTCCGGTTCAGAATCATCAAGTGCAATATCTTCAGCAATCTCTTCTGCAATCATTGGATCCGAACCCATTCGAGAATCAGCTGCAGTAGAGAATATCAGTTTTATAATGATGAAAAAAAAATATTTTTCGTTTTTCATATGATTTGCATGATAATAAAGTCCCTACCAGCCATGCATTCAGCTTCTAATTCCTCCATGTCATTTAATGACAAACTCGAAGGTTGTCGCATGGGTGTTTCGTCTCGTTGACTTCCTTCTACTACGCTGCCCACAGATTTTGATCGTTTCAATGGTAAACGCGATACTCTCTCGTCTGTAATCAAAGAATGTGCAAATGAGTGATATGTTTCTTCTATTAGTAAAAGACAAAAGTTAATGATCTTACGAGTAGCGTTAACTGTCGTCACTCCCGTGGGACCTCTGTATGCTGGATTTAGAAGACGGAAGGTTGATGATTCTGGTGAGATACCCTGACTCTTTTCCCATTCGTAAAGTTTCCTTGTGAATTTACGTGAAATTCCCTCAAAGCGATAAAATCCTGTCGATGTATGTACCAAAACTTCTTTCTTTTGTGGCGACGAACCAACCACACGTCTCAGTTTGGATAATCTGTTTCAGACAATAAAATTACATACGTCAGCGATTTGGAACTTAGGATCATTGAAATAAATCATTGCAAAATTACCTGGCTTCTCTGTCCAGTAATTTTTCTTTTTGTCTATCGAATTTATGCTGCTCCCTTTCAATTTTATTCAATTCTCTTTCCAGTAATTGAAACTCCTTGTCTTCCGGTGTCTTCCAGGTTTTTCCGAGCTTCGACGTGCCACTTCCGGGCGAGGTACCTGAATCCATATCGTCCTCTATACGACCTGCTTTTATCTTCTTCCACTCTTCCATCTTCTTGATGAAGTCTTCCGACAAGTGTGGCTTATTGTGCTCACCTTCGGTCTTCGTTTCCGGCTTTGAGGTCGAGCGCCACAATTGCCAATCGGTAAGACGCCTACGACCAGCTTGCTGTTCACTGGTAGTAGGACTGTGTTGACTTTTCTTAATTCGTTTCCATTCTTGCAATTTCTTCTTAAATTCCGGAGTAAGCTGCTCCTCGCCCAGTAATTGCAAATTTACAGAATCTCTTTCTCGCGCCGACGACCCTAGTCCACGCGGGCTTAGATCATGAGTCGGTGATACCGGTTGTAAATTACCACTCTGCGAACTCGCCTTTAGCTTCTCCCATTCTGCAAGCTTTCGATAAAATTCAGCACTGAGCTTATCATGAAGCAGTTGATAGTTCCTTTGTATCTCAGCCTGAATATTAGGATTCGTCATGTCGTTCTCCAAATTCTCAGCACTGGCGTTGTAGCTCTCCAAACCGTCCGCTTCTGCAATTTCAATACGACGTAAATATAATAACAACGGCGACCTGATAAAGTGCCATTTTTACATTAACATTATTTAGGTACGTTCAGATTCGAGGAATTCCAAACGGCAACTATTTTCTCAGCCATTTCCGCATATCTTTCGCATATACTTCCTACCAGGGTACTCATCCTTTTATCAATTTTTTTTTCTTTTCTAGCACATTACCTGCTACGTTCACCCAATCGTTTCGAGTCACTTTCAAATTTGTGGTTCTTATCCATTTTCCAAAAATTTGATTTTCGTATCGACAATAAGAAGTGAAACTCTTTTAATTCTGAGAGCCTAAAGATATTGCCACGTGATCCACAAGAGATTTTAAAGTAGCGTATTGAAAGCTACCCTAAACACCGATTCACCATGTGGCAAGACCTTGGATACAGAGTTATTTTTGTTAATACTGGAGAGAGCCACGGAGTCTCGTTATTGCCAGCCGAGATTTGTGATCGTCGTGAGAAAATGTAGTTCTCTAAAGTGTTCCACGAATCCAGGAAATATTGAACGCCTAGTCGATATAACGCATAGTACTATTATTAATGCCTGATGCATTAATACGTGGGAAATTAGTCGGAATAATTGAAAATTTATTTAATTTCGTCAATTAGAGATCCATATCGATAGAATTACAAAGCGGAACTGACCTTACTTTTACGATCAATAAAAAATTTATAAGCGGTTTTTTTTCGCAAATCGTTATCTTGATTTACGACGCCGTAAAGTGTCATTCGTTTCGTCGAATCATTTATATCCGTCATAAATACAGAGTAGATCTAATAAAATTGAACGATTAATATCGATTTTTATATCATACTCAAGTTCGTACGCGATTTTTCTTCCTCTGTGGAATAAACATTTTTTTGTAATAATTCTATTATCGATAATGAGAAAGTATCTTTATACGGCCGAATTATCTATTGTCAGTTATTTCACTCTGTGCAACGTCATTTTGTATACGCTCGTTATTTTGAAGTAACTGTCATTCTCAGTGTTCAAGGCATTCAAGCTTTTCGTTTAACGATCCGACAGCATGTTACTGCCATGTTGGCTCATAAATTTACAGTGTCATTAATTCGTGAATTTTCAAAAATCGATAAAAAGAGTCCGTACTTGCGTCGTTATCTGTCGAAAAAGATTTGTCCTACAGAAAAATCATCGTGTAAATTATCAAAGGAAAAGATCGGTGGTCGAATAATTCGTAATCGATGTGCGGAGTACAAGGAGTCTCTTGCCAAATGTCCAAAAAAATCATTCGACGAGTTGTGCTGCAAGAAGCTTTTCGAGAAAGCATCGCCAAAAGTATCTGATAATAATTTGCGAAAATGTGTATATTGTTAAAAAAAAATATTTGTATTACCACGACAGTGCGAAAATACAACATCGGCGGACGATTACAGAAAGGCTCACGCGTCGATAAAGATTCGGGCGAATAAAATGATGAAATACGTGGAAGAGTCGGTGAAGGTGATTCGCAAGGAATTGGAGGATGAATTGAAAATTGCGAGAAACGAGGAGACCTCGAAGATGCACAATATTTTGCAAAGCGTCGAATACAAAGCAGTGCGATTATCGGAAATGGATCCGCATTGCGGAATGTCGAAGAAAAAAGATATTCTAATGTTAAACGATAAAGCAAAACGTGAATTGAACGTTTGGCAATGCGACAGTGCTCCTGGTATTCGAAAGATCAAATCCGATCTGTCGAAACTTCAGCACGATGCAAAATTCAAAGGAGAAACGGCAATGGCGTTGATACAGTGCTGTCGCAATTGCAGGTCGCCGTTAGCTTTGAAAGAATGCATAAAGCATAACGCGGAGGAAGCTATGAAAATAATCGAAGTAGGAAACACCGAGGCGAAGAAACGTCTAGACGTTATTAAAGAATCGAAAAACACGATATTCAAAGAAAACCGCGTAGCAGCGTCCGAGGTAACAAAATGGTACGAGAAAGAAATGGCGGATACGTCAAATCACTTATCAGACTGTATCGAAGGTGTTATAAAAGCACGACGTACTAATAAATCGAGACGTTCATAAAAATCGAATACCATCATTGTCACTAATCAATACACTGACTCTATAATTTATACAGGAATTTTCATTTGAATTAGCAAGATTTTCTATAGATGCACAAAATCTTAGATCTTACGTCTCGATGGTAACCTGTTCTAATTATATCAAAGTTAGACGGTTCGTTTACATTATACGACGCTATTCCTCCGTATCTCTACGGCAACCGCGAAGGGTTGAAAAGGGGGTGAGAGAGTGTAACGAGTCGTGCAATTTTAGACTTGCCGTCGAAGAACGATGCGATTTTGCTTGGACTCGGCGGAACGGATGTTGTGTTGGTTAGAAAAGCCTTTTTCACTTTGTTCCATTTTGAATCGTGCCGTTGCATCTTTGGGGATGATGCCAATGATTCAGCCCTTACCGATCGCTGAAACGCATTACATAATTTACATAAATTTCAGCAATATATTTTTCACGTCAGATCTTATAAACTGCACAGAATTCTTTTTATCCAAAACAATAATACCTGTCTCTTGTATTCCGGTACATCCTGACAGGTTTTTGACTTTGTTACTGTATAACGTGGACTGGATGATATAGGGGTTGTACCGGTTGACATACTTCTAGAAATTTCATATTCCTCCGAGGTCGAACGATCTTCCGCAGAATCTGGTAAAAGGGTAAACAGTGGTGATGTCGATTCTGGGGATGATATACTTCGTAGTTCTTCGCTAGATGGCACTGTAATCGTCAGGGTTGGCGTTAACCTCCTTGCAGCAAGGTCCACGATTTCACCACCAGGAGTCGGTGGTTTTAGCGACAAAGTAGGACTCTCTGACGTCACGTGTATACGTGGTTTGCTGCATTCCGCCTGTTTTCCCATAAAAGTTCATCTTACAATTGTTGCTACAATATTGTTGTACTAGAAGGGGTGGTGTCTGGTTGCTACTAGGATAAGATCTTTCTAATTGGAATATTAGACAAGGGATAGATGAGGGTTGTGTAATATCTGCTATTTTGAAATTCAGTTATTAGATCAAAGATCAATGACTCCTGACTATATGGAAAACATAAATATCATTTTGAAATATATATATGGCACTTTGATATTGATATCTCGAATCCGTTAGACAGGGTTATATTTTTAAATCCCAGTGCCATCGCAGAAGACGAAGAATCATTGGCAGATCAACCTTTGTAAGCCGAACTCAATAGTTCCGAGATGAAATCTGAATCGTGATACCCTGTTCATATATCTCAAAGCAAAATCATCCGATGGCTTTAATAACACAATTATCTTTTACTAGAAGAATCTTCAAAAGCCGCCATTAAATGCTTCTCTCTGATCTTCTACCCTCAACATCTCTCTGGAATGCATCTAATATTGAACTCTGGCGTAAACAATGCCTGAAAAGAACAACAAAATGGCGGTGTACAAGCGCGTAGTTACCTCCTGTAGAATTTCCGAAGATTCAAAGCTGGAAATTGAATAACCGTCCTCACTACGGAAGCTGCCACGCACCGGATGTCGTCTTATACTTTCACGGCGTAAGTTTATCATATCCTTTACTTTCCCCCATGGCGTTTTGCATCCCTTATCACTTTTTCTATTAGCGGTACCGTCCTACAAAAAGATTCCTCCAAAAAATGTTCCGTACCGAAAACAAGCGATGTTATTTCTTTTTATCTTAATTACCTTAATTGAGCAATTATTAAATGCACTGCTATGGGACATTGCTAGGTCGCCGTCGAGGGAACGACTTCTGCGACTCGAATCCTCATCTCTGACGTCATCTTTAACTCGTGATGATAGTTGACCGGAATGGTTTGAGACGCTTTTCTGTGCACCTGTTACACGAGTTGAAAATATTCGAAGTGGATAAACGAGGCGGGATAATGTAAACTCTTTGGATTCTACGCTTTATAATTGTAACATAGATAATACATAGGGAGTGTATTTTTTCGGAAAAGAATACGAATTCGTTATTCGTTATTTCAGCCATTTTTTAAACGAACTCATACTCCATTGAATGTATACAAAGATCATGTTTGTATCTAGCGATCGACTGGTGCCATAAGAAATATATTACACCAGATACATTATTTGTGTCTATATATTATCTCGGATTTGATATTTGGAAATCAGGTGATAACGAAGTTGATTAATAAAAAAAAAATTTATAAAATATAACAGTATGTATACGTTAATGTATATAATTTTTACCAGGTGATATGTCTTCTGTAGATGAAGAAGATGACAGTGTACCAGGAGTAGGCGGTGCAGACGTTTCTGTAGTACGATGAGATGAACCGGAAGTAAGACAAGTTTCTATATTTTCCGGTACCCTGAGGTATCTGGTGACATCAGAATCTGCAGTACCACCGGTATACGCTCTTTCCCATTTAAAGGCAGCTTTCACTTTTGTCCACTTTGACACCTTTGGCGCCCCATGCACTAGGCTGTCACGTTGCTTCCTGGAGATTTGATGAGCGAAAATGCGAGATGAATCTGGACCACCAAAGACAGGTTGATCGATGCCGACGGAGCGGCTCCTCTGGCGTTGTACCGGTGGTCGAAAGTTACGTCTTTGTGGAACATCTGGACCAGCTGAGAGCATAGCACCTAGTAAGGACTCAGCGAATCCAGCATCCTCCTCAGGTATAACAGGATCTTCACCAGATAACAGTGATCTCTCAGCATCCCTATGGGCACTCGCGAGTGCTCTCAATCTTTCAAGCTCTCTGACGCGTCTCGAGAGCTTTGCGTTTTGTTCACGAAGATTCAAAACCTGTTCCATGAGTATATACAATCGATCTAAGTGATCGAAAGCATCTTCAGCGCCCAGGGATGCTGCGAATGCTGAGGCAGACCTGGATAAGGAAACTGGATGTCCTTCTCCTGGAGTAGGCAGTCCCATGAGATAATCAAGAAACTCTCCCTCTTTTCGGAGCGCTTCTGCTTCCAGATGAGCTTTGTGCTTTGAGAAAGCTTCTTCAAAGATATTCCCTTCAGGTATTGGATCCGGGGGTGGTGTTGGTAGCTGACCTGTGTCGACCTTATCGCGACGAGTCTTTCTCCTTTCCTTGCAGGAATCTCCAGGAGAAGACGTATCAGCTGTTCTACGATGAACTCTGTCCTGCCGATTTCCAGCATCCTCAGATTCGCGACCTTTAACACTGCTCGATCCATCCTTCCTAACGGATGAACTCGCGGTACTCGCAATCACAGAATCCTCAAGTTCATCAGGTAGACTTATCTTTTCAGCCATTTAAGATTCCTTCAGGTATCACGCAATAGCGCATGACTAAATACACTGGGTCATTTCACACCGTCCCACGTTGTTCTCTTCTCTGTTCTCAAAATTCCTCAGCATCCGGAAGCTGTAAAAAGTATTCCAAAGACACTTCACTCTGTACCACAAGAAAACGCACTTTTCCCTAAACACAGTTATCCTTCACATCATTATTAAATACCGGTCCACGATGATAGCAGATAGAAAACCAAAGAGATCTTATCGCGAGATGAGAGCTACGCGTTTCCCTCTACCAAACTGACATCCCTGGCTTGGATCCAATACTCAAGAACGTCCGATAGCGCCCTCGAAGCTCACATACAAGCACTTCGCGCAAAAGCTTGCGCGGAGCGTAGTAAGCTTTGAAAGTTTATTAAAAAAATTTTTTTCACATTTTCCAAAAACTATAAAGTCAAAATATTCGATGATGATCTTCGCGTGTAATTTAACGTTTGAAATCTCTTGTTTTACTTTCGAATTTCCGGAAGACGTCGACACTCGCGCTAGAGAATTCAGTAAGACGGTTAAAGAAGCTACGGAGAAAGTATTGCACTTTGTGTAGTTATTTTCGGCCGCAGCGCCAGCATTAACATATTTCCGTTAGGATGTAAGCTCAACCCCACCAATGCCTTCGTAGATCGTGAAAGCATTCCGCCATGCTTTTCTCGGTTAGCTTTTACTGTGGCTTCTGGCGTTTACTAAGCGTGCGTGCGTGCGTGAATGCGTGCTTTACGTTTTGGAAGTAAGCGCGCACGCGCACACGAGAAACGGTTGAAAATAGATACGCGGAAGACGCAGACTCCGACGGAACCGCCTGCAGAACGTAGCTGGGTTCTTCGACGATGTTTATTTATGTTTAACAATATCCAATCAGTTTTGAGCTTTATTCCCTTGGTGTTATCGATGATATCCAATGTATTCTTCTCGATCGCATCTCATCTCGCTGTATCATAACAACCATAAGTTTTGTTTTGGACCAGTCCGTGTACGGTGAAACCATGAATCTCAGCTAAAATAAGGATTCAGACATACTTAGGGTTAGACGGTTGGTTTTTAAAATTTTTTAATTTCGAAAAAATATATTATAACAATTTTCATGCGTTCTGTCATTCGAATTATTCTTGCATCGGTGACTTAGTCAAGTCCGGAATTGGTATCGCTGTTATTGTTGCACCTAATTGTAAAAAATGGCATTATTATTTATATGCAAGTAAATACTCTATAATTTATACTGACCTATTATAAGACCGGACATAATATAAATTGTTGATAGGCAAGACATATTCATGAAGAGTCTCATAAGAAATCCTGTCACGTGTGGAAGTATTCTCATTAAACCTATGACGGTACCCCTGAACAAAATGGTTGCTGATGTAAAATAATTTTGAAAAATCTAGGATATTGTACTGGAATATTATTGCTGGCAATTATCGTAGCACCTTACGGACGTAGGATAATTTTCCAAAATTGTAATATTTATTGTCGTATAGCTAACTGCGTATGAAGCTAAGATGAATATTGACAGTACGACACGTGTGACGTAACGCGATGCAAATACAAATGCAAGCAATGCTGTACCACCGATCAGACCGGATGATACTGTAAAACAGAAAAATTCGGTTAGTCCTCACGTGTTGTTAACAACCGTCATCAACAGCTACGCTTATACAAGATGATCAATGTTAAGTGGACATTTTATAAAACGAGAAGAAACCGCTTGCCAACCGCGCGCTATTTTTAAATCGGCGATTTATGTGCGTGGGGCCGCGGATTTCGTTGGAAAATCCAAGGTGATTTTCGATAGCTTTTTGACACGAAAAAGATAAAGTTAACGAGCCCGTAATGTCTTTGAAGTATATTGATGGGATGGATGTCGAAATATTTTCGCGTTCGTTTTTACCGATTTACGGGGAAAGTAAATGCGCGGTTAGGTCGGTAAAAATAAGTGATATACTGACTGGTTAGTAATTTTCTTCCGACTGTATCAATTCCAAGTACAAGAAGTATTTCACCGAGTATATAGCTCAGTGACATAAGTAAAAAATATTTGAAATGATCGTCATTGATTTCGTGACAATTTTTCAAAAATCCCGAAGCCATAATTCCAGAATCCGCTACACAGGATGTATCGTCCTTTAACGGATTTATCTTCAGACCTTTCGAACTTTCTTGTAGAACGTGCGAGTCCCATAATGCAAGCCATACGAACCTGAATAATATATATTGTAATATTAATAGAATTTTGTATCGTTACGGTGAAACGAAACGTTTATCCTAATCACCCGGGAAACAATAACAGGGAAGTCAAAAAACCCAATAGGGTAATACGTCTGAAAGGCTGTTGAAAAATTTTCATAATTCTTTTTGCAGTCGCAATAAAATATCTTTGAAAATTATTTAACAAAGTTCTTCGCTGCTCCTCGGGCTCTTCCTCGGTCTCTACGCAACCGTCCAATTCGCATGGCTGAAACGAATGACACATTTAATGACAGTTATATTGCCCATTCATTGCGACGATTAAGAAATCCACGATGAAATCATTGTATTTATTAAGTGTTAATTTTCACTGCTAACAATAAAGTGTTCCGTTTAGCAGAGGAAATCGTTTTGCAATTCAACTTGCTAATTTACCGGATAATTATTGCCGTGCCTCGAATAATTGATTGCATATATTTGCTGAAGAACCGCGAGCGCTTGCTCAGGATGCCGACGATAAAGTAGATACCGAGGACTGGGCGGTAATAAACTTGATGCGCATGCCATTATCAGAGCTGGTGCGCCACCTAATCCTGCCAGGACTCTCCAGGAACTTGGTCTGAATTCATTTCCAAGCATACGAACTACAGAAGGTACAAGTGACCAAGATATGCCTGTAATTAAAAATAATGAAGAAAAATAATATTTTACAAGCGTTATACAGTATAATTTGATAATTTTTCTAATCAGGAAGAGTAATCGTTACTTCAGAAGTATTAATCAAAGTATCAGTCAAGTATGAGTACATAAATTATTACCCAGTGCTGACATAAAGCCAATCATCCATAAAAGATCAATAATGACTAAGCAAGATCCTCTTCTTTTTGCAGGTAGACACTCTATTAAATAAACTCTTAACACCGCATTGTTACCCGCCACTCTATAAGAGTGTGTTTTAGATTCTAATCATTGTAATTACTTTATAGAGGTCAATTTGCTCGCAGACAACTTACCCTACGCCGAGTATAAATATTGAAACGTTTATAAGGAAGTATGTTTGAGCAAAAGAAAGTCCTACGGATGCACAGAATATTACAACCATAGTGACTGGAATTGAACTTTTACGACCATTCATGTCTGCCAATGTGCCAAAGATAAAACCGCCCGTAGACATGCCTGATAAGGATAAAAATATACCTTGTGAATGATACAATCAGAATTGATTATGACGATAATACAATAGTCAGACAGTAAATTATCTATGACAGAGCGTAGGTGACTGTGCGAAAAGTAAATTATATTGTCTGAGCTTACGAAACTTTCTGTTCTTTTACGAAATAGTTTTGATGAATTATGAAAATTATTTTTTACCGATCAATAGCATTGCGTTTAGCGTCATGTCTGTGTTCTGGTTGAGATTCAGATCGCATGTCAATAATGGTGCGATTATGGGAACCGTAAGGGATGCACCAGCCTCTGCCAAAGTGCACATTCCGCATAGGACAATGAGAAAATAGTTACACACACCCCATCCTGTTGGATGAAATTGGTTAATAATTTTTAAATACTAATTACCACGCGCGAACCTGTTGTCGTAATTGCCGTTTCGCATTTATCATCCATTCCTTTGTAACGTAAAGTCAATGCTGCGTTGTATTAGAAAATTTTCCAGTGCTTCTAACTCAAGGTTAAATTCCGTCATTAAAAAAATTGCATAAAGTGACGTAGTTCGCGTAATTGCGCAATACCTTCAGAGCATCAAAATAAAAATATGTATATGCAACTAACCTGTTGATTGGTTTGGCCGCGTACCCATATCCTTATATCAAAGGGTGTGACTTTCTAAGGAAAAAGAAACTACACGTATAAAAAAGAAACCCGTTTATTGAAAGGAAATTAAAAAAAATATCATTTTGCACAAGTACAGTCAAGTGGAATATCATCTCACGGACTGCCAATTGTTGCAATCACTTATCTACAAAAATCTTTGCTCGTGGTTTATGCTTCTGATTGAAAAGTGAACGTGGAACACGCAATCGTGTACTGAGAATATGGATTACATAAGGAATTTTTCCTTCAAGTTATAGGTTTACGTGTCCTTGAAATAATCCTTGGACGCGTTAACATCAGGCTTCATTGTCTTCTTGCCTGGTTTCCAGCCAGCTGGGCAAACCTCACCATGTTCATCTGTGAATTGGAATGCCTGGACCAATCTCAGGGTCTCGTCAACGGATCTAATAGAAAAAAGAACAAAAGGAATAATAAAAATATCACTTATAGTTTCTAATTAAATACTGCTTTGTAAGTATTATTCAACTGAAAATGAAGCCATTTACAAAGACAAATTAAAAAAGAAACCTACCTGCCAACAGGGAGATCATTGACAGTAATTTGACGAAGATTCTGTTTGCCATCGATGATAAATAAACCACGGAATGGAATTCCAGTCTCCTCGTCCAGTACTCCATAATCACGTGCAATCTTGGCACTCTTGTCAGCCAAAAGAGGAATTTTCATTTCACCAAGACCACCCTGCTTACGCGGTGTATTGACCCATGCCAGATGACTGAAGTGAGAATCAGTGGACGCAGCAATAACTTCACATCCAATTGCACGGAATTCTTCTACACGATCCGAGAAAGCGATGATTTCAGTGGGGCACACGAAAGTACTGGACAAATAATGTTAATGCATTGGTCATTTACATGTCAAGTATTCGGTAATGATAACACGATGACTAATTTATCAATCAATAAATGTAGGTTACTAAAGTCTCTTAAGCCTTAGCTAATCAAATAGATACCAGTTTAATAATCAATTATACCAGCATGGATAATACACGTGGCGAAGATATATTATCTATGTAGTATCTAAAGTAAACCATATAGTAAGTAAAAAAATAATACCACTAAATCGAATATTAAAATAATAAATAAATTAATAAATAAATTAATAATACAGGGTAAAAATACTTACAAATCCAATGGATAGAAGAACAGAATCAGATATTTGCCCTTGTAGTCATCAAGGGAGATATCCTTGAATTGACCGTTAACAACAGCAGTCCCTTTGAAGGCAGGGGCTGGTTTTTGGAGTGCAGGAATAGGCATGGTGAATTCTCTATAAAAATAAAATCAAGAAAAAATATGAATCTTCCGATTAAACAAACTAATGAAATCCATTAATGTAATCCCACTCAAAACAGTTTACTGATGGCGCAACATACCGTAAAAGACCAATGATATTACGTAAAATCGTATCACTAATGTTATGCAAATGAAAATGAAATAAATAAAAGTAACAAATATCCGAAGTTTTCACAATCTCCAAAAAGACTTTCCATCATAGACAAACAAAGATAGCCTTTGATTCCTATAACGATTATTAATGCCATGGCGTGACTATCGTGAATCTTTAAAGGAAAATTAACCGTAGCAAGCAATAAAGCCGGAAATAATGATAAGGTAAAAACGAACGTAACTCAAACACGTGGGAAATGATTAGTAAAAGATAAAGGTAAAAATTAATGAATAGAAAAAAGTATGACGCCGGTACAATAATCAGCGCAACGATGTCATCATACGAATTTGAAAAAAAAAATGTAGTAGAAAGCGTCTGAGAATTCAAAATGACGTTTAGTCGAAACGATATTTCGTAAATTATCCGTTAAAAATTCTCTTGCTACTAAGATTGTGATTATCGGCAACCTTCAAAATGGTGCAAGAAATACCGAGAACCGCCTTAACGTATACACCCACCAAGGAAAACCGATAAAACCTAATATATTAAACCTTGAAATCAAACAATAAAATAGCTAAAGAACTAAAGAACGTACACGTAAAAACGTCTATCGGATTACGCAATTCACGAAGTCCATATACTAAAATTGTGTCAAGTATAATTTTTCTTTGTGCGTCACGTCGAGCCCTAAGGGGATATCGTTCTCAAAAAAAAAAGGACCGTTACAATTTAGAATTTACAGATGGCCGTGCCCTCCAGATTAATTTGTAAAACTGATAAAAATAATTGAATTGTTGCGTACTCCTTCTGTTTTATTGTATTCATACGATTTCCCCAAGCTCCGATAGTGAAATGTTTCTGTTAAATGACCAATAATATTTGTAAGTAGAACACGATTGTCGCTCACCGGAGTTTTTGAAGCTGAAGAGAAACCGACCGCTCACTTGAAGATCTCGGACAAGAGTGAACGCCGGCGAGCAACCGGTTACGAAGACAGCCACTTGGCAATTTAATGGAAGGTACTAGATCACCGTGACGTATTTTACTTGTCGGGACTGTACGTCGATGTATGTACAATTCGTGGCAACACTGCTTTGATCCTGATATCTCTTCTCCTTTCTTGCCGCCACACTGATTATGGATTGACTTGCGCAAGAATATATGTACCAAGATTGCAATGAAAAGTCTCTAGATTAACTGTGATTGTAGGTTATGTTTTATTTAAACTTTCGTATTACTAATAATTTGATTTATTCTTTTTAGATTGTGAATCGACAGCGGGTTTTACTTAGATTTAGTTATTGCGTGGTGGTATTAGTAAAATTTTTAATGATGGGTTATGGATTTATGAATTTCCAGTTCCTCCTTGTGCTGCTTCATTGTTTATAAAGTCACTAGGTCCTTTCATGTAAATCAAGTAGTTTGCACAATAGCATATATGTAAGTACAGATGAACTTTAGATGTTTTCTATACTTGGACGAAGAAGGACTGTTTATTTATTGAATTTTTAATAGAGGCATTAAAGCTATAGGTCAAAGATAATAAGTTTGATTAGTTAGATTTTGTAAGAAATTTAGTATAATTTCACAATTACCTGAAACTGAAGAAGATTCTAACCATTTTCTGTAATAAGTATAATTTCATTGGTAACCAATGTTATAGCTGTTTCTAATATTGTATATTACTTTTATGAGATTCCTTATTGTGGTATTATGTGTGTCAGAGTGAAACTATAAAACTTTTTTAGTATGTCTGGAATCGTACAATATGTGGTTGTTCGCGGTGATCTTTTAAAATCACTTGGGTGGCCTGTTGGTGCTGTGATTGCTCAGGCATGTCATGCGTGCTGTGCTGTCACACATCTTTTCTATAATGATCCAGATACACAAACATACCTTGCAGATTTAGATAATATGCATAAGGTAGTATTAGAGGTAAGTTTCTTAGATTGATAAAGTTTTCATGATATTTCACTGTTGTATCTTTTAATACTTGACAATAAATTCCCAGGCTCCTGATGAGAAAAGCATCAATGATTTAAAAACAAAATTGGAGGAAAACAATGTTAGCCATAAACTTTGGATAGAGCAACCCGAAAACATTCCAACATGTTTAGTCGTTAAACCATATCCGAAGGAGCAAGTACAAAAATATTTTAAGAAATTAAAATTGTTTAAGCAATAATTATATACTTAAGACTTTCAAGAAGAATAAAGGTGCTGTATATAGATAGAAGTAGAAAAATCTACTCATTAAATATACTTATTATTCAGATCTAATTATTATTACTTTGCCATTAGTTTCTATTATACAGAAATTTTTATAATACTATTGCAATAATGTACAAATATTTAATTGCAAACTGCTTTATATATTTCTGTTACATTCAACAATAATGTAACTAGTAAAAGCTACGAAATAATTTACCGTAATGTCATTATTTCGTAAGCACATAGTGATATTAAAATCATGAAGTAACATCAGGGAGGAGATGAATCTCTTGCCTGCGTATCCTCAGATAAGTAGTGATCCGATTATCGACCCATAATTATTAGTGTCAGCTGCCGCCACTCGTAGCGCAACTGTTCCATCCATCGCGGTTGACGATTGGTTGGATAACCCGCGGGAAAAAGAAAGAAATTGCCTTATATCTGTTCAACAAATTAATTAGTTCTCTTAGGGTCGGTACCACAAACACGGTTTATTGTTTAAACTCGGTTTAACTGCGCGATTAGCCAATCAGAAACTTCCATTTTGAAG
>JARQST010000078.1:85464-145195 GCA_030142225.1 Pachycephus smyrnensis | reverse complement strand
TCAGCGGATGAGGCGGAAGGGCAACCCCCGACACCATGGTCTACGTGTAGCTACTCTAACAGGGTGACTACCCTCATGTGACTACTCAAATGAATATGCTTAGCCCGACCAAAGGAATAGGAAAAGTAAGACAAGCACAATGGAAAGTGAGGGAGAACACAGCGAAAGAAGAAGGCCGAAAGAAATAAAGAAGTAAAGAAGGAGGAAAGTAAGGATAGAACTATAAAAGTCAACAACAAATAAAGAAAGAGAGAAAGAAGTAAGAAAATAAAGAAATATGAAAGTAGAAAATAATGAATTATGGAAGTAGAAAAGTAAGGAATAAGAGTATAGAAGTAAAGAAAGAAAGACAAAGAAATAAGGAAGTAAAGAAGAAATAGAAAAAGGAAGGATAGAAATCAATAAGACGGGAGCTTCCAAGAGATCAGTATAGGAGACCGACTCATGGAAGAATAAGCGCTCCAAGCCCGAGCAACCCCTTAAGTCGTCCCCCCACTCCTCGGATCATGCGCGGCAAGTCTGCGCGCCAACAAATCTTGCAACTTCCAGTACTTCTAAGTGTTCCTCGCCATGGTTCCTGATTTCTAAGTGTTAACGTATAAATATATTAAATTAATTAATTATTTTAGTAGTTCAAAAATTTGTCTTTTTAATATTTCAATTTCAACCTAATTAATTTTCGAAATCTTACAGTTACAATTTAATCTACTCTGTATATTTTATGAAATTTCGATTTAGCCTTAATTTTATATTTTGAATAAATTTCGAAAGTAGGTCAAGATCATATAATATCTAGTAACATTTGGAAAGCATTTTTACTTAATGTTTCGAACTTTCAAGACTTCTGTACAACTAATTTTTTCCTTCATCTTTTCACGGGTTATCCAGCTGATGATCAATCGCGAGGGTTGGAATGTTTGCTCTACGCGCGCCGGCAACTGACATTATTAATTATGACACAAGAATCGGTCCATTTCCAACGTATGAACTTTCATCTCCTCTCTAATATTATGTACTTCCTGTTTAAAACCTTCCATTCATACTTTTCAGCCGATAGCTGCGTTCAAAGGAGCCAATTATCAAATTGCGAAGTGTATTAACCAGTAACTTACGTTTGCTACTTAGCGGTGTTTATATTCAGCGCACTGAAATATATGCATACTGGAAAGCGTACCACCATCAGAATATGCTGCGACGGTGCGCGCAAGATAAGTTCTGTCTTTGCTTTGGGGGATCATCTGCTTTTTTCTATTGTGAATTGCGCATGCCAAAAGTACAGACTGAGCAAAAAGTTAGATTCACAAGCGCGCATACAGTGTGTAAAATGTGTGTGAGATAATTAAAGAAAAATAATTACGAAAACGTGCAACGTAAAATAATGTAAATCATTTTGGAGACCCGGAACACATTTATAATTTTTTCGGTAAGTGATATAGCATATAAAATTATTATAAAAGACGTCTATATTATAGCCTTCTGATACTAACTTTTGACAAAAACTGTACAGCGTGCGAGAGAGAAAGCCGACCCACCCAATGCTATCTCTCTCTGCGCGCGTGGTTCACCTTCCAGTATACATATATTTCTGTGATTCAGCGCCACCATTTATACGGATACGTATACGCGTGTAGCGTCGGTTGACGTTCGTCAAGCAGTGCGAAATAAATAATTACTGCTGGGTTACTGCCGCAAAAGCATTAAAAGCATTGAGCTTTGGTACGGTACACAATTTCCATAGTTCCTGTATAAAAGTATTTTATAAAAGCTGTGTAACCGAAGGGATACGGGGAGTGAACTGGAAAAGTGCATTGGATAACCTAAAAATTCCGAAAAGTAACTTATAGACGTACATACAACGTATAACACTATTTCATAATCTTAACGTTGTGTTAGAAACAGTGTGAAGATATTTGATATTACGCGTTTCAGGCATTAAATTTAAACCAACAAAATGCCGAAATATTACTGTGATTACTGCGACACGTATCTGACGCACGATTCGCCAAGCGTAAGGAAAACTCATTGCCAGGGTCGAAAGCACAAGGACAACGTAAAGTATTTCTACCAGAAATGGATGGAAGAACAGGCGCAGCATTTGATTGATGCGACAACAGCAGCGTTCAAGGCTGGAAAAATTGCATCGAATCCATTTGCAGCAAATAAGGGAGCAGCAATTCCACCACCTCCAAATCTAGGCCCAAGACCTGGTGTACCACCACAAGGTCCACCGGGAATGATGCCACCTCCAGGAATGCATCCAGGTGGACCGATGGGACCTGGAGGACCAATGATGATGGGACCACATGGACCGATGCCACCAATGATGGGAATGAGACCGCCAATGATGGGTCCAATGGGCCCTATGGGTCCTATGATGGGACCTATGGGTCCAATGGGACCTATGAGACCACCTATGAACGGACCACCACCACCTATGGCTGGACCTCCACCAATGAAAAAGTGATGATATTGTCTACGTGGATTATCTATAATATTTTTTTGGACTTCGTCTTACTTGCATTGCAGATAACTGTGTTGAGATCATACAAATTTAATGTTAGACATATTACTTAAGAATAATCTATACAAGTCTTTGTGAACGAGTAACTGTAAATAAGATTGTGTTCAGTAAATCGAAGGCATATGTATTGTTTCAGCACTGGAATACATAGGTTTTAAAACTTTTACGACGATTCATCTTCAACCTATCTTTATGATATAGATTAAGTAAAAAAATAATCGCAAAGGATTTACAAAAAAAGCTTTAACAATTTATTTTACATTTTGTTTTACATTAACAATTTTCCAGTATATAAAGATACGAGTTATTAGAAAGCTGTTAATCGGTATCAACATTAACATTGAGACAAAATCCAACTTTTTTTACTCGTAATGTTCTCAAAATATAAATTTTATTTGTGAGTAATATAAATGAGCAAATTGCTCTTTAAGGTTCAAACTCTTGAAAATAACAGTTTTACTTAACAGAGATATAGACATGCCATAAGATCTACGTATTCAATACATTTTTGTAGGATATACGTATGATATACGTAGATAAAACAAAAAAAGAAAATTGGCATATGTTACTACAGAAGTAAATTATAATAAAATCTTTGAAGGCAGACATTTGGAATTCTTAGAGAAAAAAAATTCTTTCGGTACAGAACAATACAAGCAATGCATTTCATATTATTCTTGAACCAATGCTAAATATACTCTATTTTATTTGTCATTGGCAGGTTTTACTATACAGCAGATGCATGTTTAATGCGGTTTAAGATTTTGACAATAAACATAATTACAATCGAGTTACTTTTTTTTGTTTCCGTACTTTGCTGAAGACAATTCCCAAATAACTTCGGTTAACGAGTCGAGATCTGTTCTCTTCATCTGACCAGTATTTAATTTTCTTTCTAATGCATTAGCTGCTTCAGTTAATCTTGGTACGTTCATATTTTCAGCTACTTGGATGGCAACTCGTGCTCGTCTCCTTATACCTTTAGTTATTTTCGTTCCCTGCTGGTTTTTCTTGTTTTTTTGATCTAGCATTTGCTGACGAATTCTCTCCTTTCGTTTTGCCTTCTTTGATTTTAATATTGGCTGTGCGTTCCGTTTTGTATTAGGTGTATTTATCATATTAGCTGGGGGATTTTGATGTTGCATTTGCATAGACTGAGCGTTGTCCTTGACTTGATTATTACCAAGTCGAATAAAGTCATCAGTTACAAAGTCTTTGTGTGAAAGACTACCTGTGGGAAACTGATTCGTTTGTATGGCATTCTGCGGTGCATTGTTGTAACATAACTGATAAGGGGCACCATGAATATTGTTTAAATGACTTTCATAAGGCAGTCCCAATGTACCGAAAGGCTGGTACTGCACTCCACTACAATTACCTACCCCTGTCGAAGGTCCATATTGGTATAGATTTTGTGCTGGCACATTGTAAGGACTATTATTATCATTCCGAGCAGTCTCCAAAGGTAAAAAGTTTTCTTGACCTACACTGTCAGGCCTTACAAAGTAATTGTTGCTCATAAAATTAACGTTGCAAGGATTCTTCAAGAGAGATGGCAGTGGTAGCAGAAGCTGCGGTGTCATATGAATATCTAAAATTGAAGGAATTGGATGTGTTGAGGTAGTAGAGGTCGATGGCCCTTCAATAGGAGTATCACTCGTTATCGTGTAACTTAAATTTCCAGCATCACCACTGCACGATCTTCTAATATTTGTAGAACTTGTTTCTGTATTAGATATCAAAGCACTGTTTTGATGGTTAACATCTGTTGCAATTAAATTATTGCGAGCAGCACGATTTTTACGTAATGTTTTATCTGCTGCTCTTTTCTTATTATTTCCATCATTCTTATTACACTTGTTGAGGTGCTGTTGAGTAATTTTCTTCTTGTTATTTGCTAGTTTTTTAGCATTCTGCGGTACGTAGTGTCCAAAGAATTTATTAAATAATAACACAATACGTAAAAATGTTTTAGGGGGTATGGTTTTATCTTTCAAGTTCCGTAAACTATCAATTGCGTTAGTTATAGAGGATAACTTATAATTGTTAGGTCTCCCTTTCCGAGTTTGGCATAACAAACTCATCACCAGTCTGCATTCCAGTTTCGTCAAACGTGTCGTCGCAATTTTACTTTGAGTATTACATATTCCTTGTATATAAAATGCTTTGACCTGTTTCTTCAAATTCTCTATCTCATTCAGGAGATCTACAGGATCTCCAAAATCTACCTTTGCCTCGTTTAACTTATTAGACAAGAGATGGATCATCTCAGATTTTTGTAGTGGCAGTTCTTTATAGATTATTTGGTTTTTATCCACCTGGTCACGCTTCATCCACATGGCTAACACTTTTTTAAGAGTTTGTAAATGTTCACTTTGACACCTAAGAGTAAGTTTCAGATAGAAAGTTTTACCAGTGGAGAGAGTCAACTCTAGTGGAACTATTTCAGCAATATCCTGTATAAACAATGGTATCGCAAGGCCATCGACAACACATTTTTTTGCTTCAGTAGTTCCATTCCACGTTCTTTTCCACACTTGGGGGTTTCCAATAACATGCCGAGAAGTGTATGTATATATAATATTTTCTTCTTCCGTTTCGGTATCATTACGTATTTCTTCCAGTTCAGGTTCTTTCTCGCGTCTAATACTTACGTCCGCATTTCTGTCATTGTTCTCATTCACAAAGGATTCATCATTGATTTCTATGACTTCCTTCTCTATATTACTAATATAGTGTGGACCATCCGTATAATTCGTTACGTATGACGGTGTTGGAAAATGTTGTGACCATCTATACTTAACACAATCGGTATAATCATGTCCACGTCGAGCACAATTGCAACAATGCAATTGACTTGCAGGCTTCATTATGGTATTATTGTCTCCAGGAGATCTCACCGTTAAGGTTTTTGTCTGAAGAACAAGATATCAAATCAAAATGACCAGTGATAAATTTGCCTATAATCTATTACAAAGGAATCATTTTTATACTCACAGTTCGATGAAATCTACGCCACAAGTCGGGACACGTTGATTTCTCATGACCTTTCGAACCGCAGGTAGCACATTTCAATTTTCGACAATATTCGCAGGTTTTTACGTACGATGATGTTGCTCTGCCACACTAAAAATTGATACAATTTTTTAGAATATTAATTATGACAATGCATACCGTGAGTTCGATGCTTACAGTGAGGCATTTTTTTTCAGGACATCGAGGTTCTGTGTGTCCGTCCTTCCCGCACATGTGACAGCAAGGAACTTTTTTTGGATGTGGACAAGCAGCCTTATTGTGTCCGTCAGAGTGACACTGTTTGCACTTTAGAGTGGACCAATATCTTTGTCTTCTCATAGGATTACATAAATCTGCATCTAAAATCGCCCAATGCCGCGGATCCCCTATATAGGAATAAAACTGTTGTGAAGGTCGTTTCCACAGCTTGTAAAGTCCCGCCAAATTGATTTAATTATAAATCTTGTAATTGACTTACTCGGCATGTCACCTTGAACCTTATGGATATCAAAATTTTCCCCGCCCCACGATTCATTGTAGAATGATTTCAGTTCATCGCTCATGGGTAGAAAGAAATAATCGGCCGCACAATTGCGACGACTTGATTTCTCAACATTCTTTTTTTTTGGTGTCTCAAGTCCTGCACTACTTGGTCCAGCCTCCGCATCAGAGTATCTTGCTTGTTTAGAACTGGTACTTGGACTAACTGCAGTATCCGATGACCTCTTTCTTTTATTTGGTGATTTTTCTTTGTTACTTGCTTGGGTATGAATTGTTATGGGATCATTTTTTTCAGTTGATGTTCCTTGCGCAGGTTCAAGATGCACTTCTGCATCTTCCATTAACGCTTGTGCAGAATCCGTAGGATTTGTCTCTTGATTGTTAGAGTCCTCTTGAAAGTTAAATGTTACACTACCAGAGAATTCAGTAATTCTATCTTCTTTGTTACCATCGTGAGAGTCTGTGGTGGAATTGTCAGTGGATTTTCTGCTCTTAGATTTCTTATGTCTCACATTTTTTTGATTATCTGTAGTAACTTCGTTTTCTGATATTGAGACACGGTCCACACAGCTTAGCATTGTTTCACTTTCATTCAAACTTATTCGACTTTCAGCTAGTTTACCCCAATTGTTAGCCTCACTTTCTGTCATGCTATCATCGCTGCTTATTTGCTTAGATTGTGCTGCACTGGACATTTTCTTTATCTCTTCCAAGCTAGATGCTCCTCTTTGGATTCCAGTACAATTCAAAATTATATTGTCTTCTTCGCTTTCAATAACGGGCTGTTTTTCTGGCGTCGAATGAGCATTACTAGATTGTTTTGCAATTGGGTTTGTTTGTAATGCAGTATCATTCAGCACAGTGTGTTCTACTGGCTGTGAATCATTACTACTTTCAGAAGATGTGGTTTCAAAGGTAGCGTGGGAACGTAAGTTATGAGTGTGTCCTACTGACTGTGAATCATTACTTTCAGAAGATGTAGTTTCAAAGGTAGATACTGGTGTATCGAGAGAGCCTGTTCGTGATACTGTCTGATTTGTATCTACGTCAGGTATGGGTAGTGATTCAGAATCTGCAGTTTCGATTGGTTTCTCAGTTGTCAACTGATCATCATTAGTCAAAGAAGTAGTTGGTGAATGAGGGACATTTTCTATTTCTCCACATTCTTCATCAGAATCCTGTAAATTAATTAGTGGTGGTGTAGGCTTTGGTGGTACTGGTACTTCAAGTATGGAGTCGTCGGAATCCGAAATGATATCATTTCTAGAACTTTGTTTCTCTTTCATTTTACTCTTCTTCGAAAAGACTTTGTACTTGCTGTGAGTTTCTGTTACTGTATCTGATGAATCTGAGGATGTCAGTATGATTAATGGCGCGGTATCGTTATCATCTTTTCGTTTAGACTGCTTGCTTCGTTGTTTAGATTTTTTGGATTTTAGTAATGTTTCTTTCCCAGTTCTATTAGAAGAAGACGACGTTTCTACATTAGCACTTTTGGAATTCTTCTTTTTACTTTTTAATGTCCCTCGTTTCTTCGAACTAGATGTTTTCTCTGTTGCTTCTTCAAGTGTATTTAAAGAACTAGAAAGATCACTTGTTACTGGATTTTCAGAAATTATTCTTTCGTTCTCTATAGTTTTGTTTGAAACACTATCTTCTTCAATCGATTGCTGCTTGTTATTACGTGACAATTGTTTACTTGGGGTAACAGGATCGTTTTGACAGACTTTTGACTTTTTGCCTCTTGGTTTTTTGTTGGCTTTATTTACTTCGGTACCTGTATTATCATTATTTGTAATATTTGCAACAGATTCGCTCTCTGATTGTGTTTCATGAGCTTGTTTGTTTTTTTCCTTAGAAGCCTTACCCAATGAAGGAACATCAGTTTCATCTTGACTCTCATTAATCACAGATTCCACATTCTGACTCTTCTTTTTTTTAGGCGTTTGACCTTTCTTTGAATTCATTTTTTTATTAATATTCTCAGAATTGGTTTCTTTCGAATTACAGTTATTCTCATCACCTTGCGAAACTTCAATATTATGAGTACTGTCAGGTGATTTTCCTACAGCAGGTTGCGGTTCATCCACAGCGTTCTCAGATATTTCATTGTTCGTAGGCAGATTACTAGTTTTTATACCTTGATGTGTATCTGCAATGTTTTTCCAACGATTCTTCACATCGTTAATTGTTGTCATACCATATTGTTGTTGCGCAGGAGACAGTTTATCATGAATTTCATTAGAATAATAAATTTCAGCGTACAATCTAGCTTCAAGTTCACTATTAGCTTCTCCATCTTCCCCTTCATCATTCATATCAGAACGATTTTTCTGTAAGGATGACAATATAAATTAGCATGCATGACCAGAGGAGAAAAAAGAATATAATATTCACGTGCAATACCATTAATATGCCATATTATTAAATTAATAAAAATGTTATGTAAAGATAAAGTAAGGTTAACTCATACGGTTTTCTCACCGTAACTACACTGCTATCCATCTCTTATTTCGCTTCTTCTTATTATAGCCAATGAAGAACGGTTCAAGCAGATTTATACACATTGAACAATAATTGTATTTCAACTTGTCAACAAAATGTAAGAGTCACATCACTAAGATCTATTTCTCTCGTACAAATGAGCACATGGTCGAAACTTCAAGTTCAGTTGTGGAACAGGAACGCGCGTTACCGTTTTATCAGTATCAAAAAGACGATGCGTTTCGATCTAAATACAAGAAAGTATCACGCAGTCCCAAAAAGCAAATAAAGAAAAAGCTTTAAGAAAACCAAGAGTAATATCATTACTCTTTTATATACTTAGTGAAATAACAAAGGTAAAATTAAAAGATACGCGCTCTGTACAACGTGTAATTTTATTTTCAGTGTTTTGGTACATCGAAAATCTATACAGAATAAATAGAACTTTTTGCATATAATATTTCGATATAATTTCGCTAATATTTAAAGCGAAATTGGTCGAAGAATTTGATCAATTGTGTATTGATACTCGATACGAGTATACTTGTTTTGTTACTTTATTAATAACAGTTTCTCGAAGTAATACTTGAATACACCGCGCATGATACGACAATAATTGAAGATGATGGCTGCCGGAAGTAGACGTCACCAGTGCCAACTGCCAACTAACTTGGCTCTCGTCTGAGCTGCGCCTTTCATCGGAGAAAATATATTTTTCTCTGTTTCTCGTTGTACCCGCACATATTTCCATATTGGGTAAGTATACTTTCAGTAATTATTTGACAGTTTTACGGTATTATAATAATGACATACGTTCCTTTGAGTGTCGAAGAATTCTACGTTTCTCTGGTAGTGATTGATACTTCTATATTCTGTTATTTTTGGAGCGTAGATCTCTGAGCTCATCCAGATTTCTTGTTGGATTTACAACAATATAATACTGTCACTGTATATTGTTCTGGATGATAATTGTTTGTTATTCAAGCGATTCGCTCGTATGTAAAATTCAAAGGGTTTTTATGGAGCCTTAAGGTACTGTGGAAGGGTGAAATTTTTTGACGTACGTGTACCTTATTTTACGATCCAAGGTTATCACGTATCTAAAGGAATATTAGTCTCTTCATTAAACTTAATTTCTTGTGCACGTCGTCATTTATTTTCTTTGTCTATTTGCAGAGTCATTCAGTAGTTAACATACACAGTGGACCCAATACATAACACTGACAAATATGTTTATTTGGGACTGGTTAACTGGTGTTTTGGGTTACTTGGGTAAGTAAAAGATTTATCGTTTTATTAAGGAGTAGAGAATTTTTGAATTTGTGCCAATAGGCAGGATTTGATATATTTTATCTATATAAAATCATATGTTGGAATATAAACAAAGGATCTTATAGAATCTTTTGTAAGATTCAATGTATGTTTTGATATTAAAGTTAGTATGATGTATAGTTAAGATCAGTGAACAGTACGTGATTTTATTGAGTATATTGTATTTCTATTAACTGTTATTTGAATGTATTATCGCATTTGAGATATAAGTACAAGGTTCGTAGGTATGCCATTGTCTGTTTGTCGTGGACGATTTGCCATTCTTGGTTTGCCTAATTCTGGCCGACATTCATTACTAAAGGCTACTTCGGAGGAGCATCTTATTGATCCTGTAGCATTTCTTCAAAGTAAGTGAATTTAAAAACACATGCATGATGCTTGTTTTTCTATATTTCAGGCCTGTGGAAGAAGAGTGGCAAGCTCCTGTTTCTTGGCCTGGACAATGCAGGCAAAACAACGCTACTTCACATGCTCAAGGATGATCGGCTAGCTCAACACGTACCCACGTTGCATCCAAGTAACTAACTCCTTTGCTAACCCTTTGATCCTCTCGTTAGAAATTTTTGGGTGGCAGACCTACTATGTTTTCATGTGTAGCTTAAGTGTTCGATTTTGGATGACAATGAATGTTATATTACATATAACTGATAAGTCAATAACCATGGAAAACTAGAAAGATGTTAGTATCTCACAATATCAACTTGTTAACACTAATTAAAAGTAGTGTTTTTCCACTAGCTTCCTCATTTTCTAATTAACATAAAAACTTGTTGAGCAACTCCTCATGTCAACTAGGTTTACGATATGTAATCCTACATTGAGCAAACAAAGGATGCTACTGAATAATGAAAGAGTGTAAAATTTGATTATACTTTTCATAGTATGCAGAACGTAAAGATATCTCAGTGAACTTTGATCCTGGTGAATGACTTAGCATGATCACTGATTGATAATGACATTGAAAGACCAATAATCATGACTTGAATTTCTTCTTGATAAGAAGTGCTACTTACAACATCCCACTGTTCAATGATTACTACTATGCCAATAAAATAATTTAAGATAAAACTTAAGGAAGAAAATATAAAATCAATAAAACCAATGCTCTTTACTCAATATAATACAATTTTCTATTTCAGCGTCGGAAGAGTTATCGATTGGCAATATGAGGTTCACGACGTTTGACCTTGGCGGTCACACTCAAGGTATACAAACTCACATATTACTTGACTGTTTTAATTCCAACAATTTTAATTACTTCAAATTAATATTACAGCACGTAGAGTCTGGAAGGATTACTTCCCAGCAGTGGACGCGATAGTGTTTCTCGTCGATGCAAGTGACAGATCCAGATTGTCAGAATCAAGGGCTGAATTAGATGCTCTGTTAACCGACGAGCAACTCAGTGCCTGTCCAGTACTCGTTCTAGGAAACAAGATCGACAAACCCGGTGCAGCGTCCGAGGACGAACTTAGAAATTACTTCAATCTCTACGGCCAGACAACTGGAAAGGTAAGTAGTAATAAACCATCAGTACATAATCGTTTCCACACGCTTACTAACACGCGATCGTATACAGAAATATGCGAAACGTAAATATTCAGCAAATTCATCATCATTCTGCTTTCCATTGCGCAAATCATTGCGCATCATAATCTTGACCGTCCATTAGCGACACAGCCAACTATCTTCTTTACAGGGAAAGGTTGCACGCAGTGACATTCCTGGCCGTCCCTTGGAGCTGTTTATGTGCTCAGTGCTGAAAAGGCAAGGTTATGGCGAGGGCTTCCGCTGGCTCGCCCAGTACATTGACTGAACGCACGTAATTACAATCTAAACACTCCAATTCCCAACAATTTCCCAAGTATATTCCTTTCTACGAAATACCAGTTTACCTAGAACGTCTCTAATATCGGGGGAGGGGGGGGGGGGGTTCTTATCCTTGCACAGTTATTTTGGTAGGCAGTACTACGACCTCGTCACTAGAGACTGTCTATAGATTGGGAATATCAATTTTAGGACAATTCATTGTGATTTTTTAAGACAGATCCTCAAAGGAATGTGTATTGCATAGCCGTGGGTAATGGGCCTCCTTGTTACTGACGTTAACGTCGTCCTGATCCTATCGTTGACTTCATTTCCAAAAGTTCTCTCAATCCCCATAGACATCCTGCCACCGTTTAAAACACATATACTTCAGTGCTACGGGATACGTCGATACCGCTGAGGAGTGATATAAAAACCATTTTGATAAATAAAACACGAATAAAGTAATTATTTAAGAAGTGCAGATCTTCGCGTGGATTATTTCATCATTTAATTTCGACACTTGCCTCGATCATTCGTAATCGGGGCATTCATTCGTTGCATGCTAACGAGTTCTGAAGATTCTTTTTAATCTCGTTACAGGTAGCGCGTCGCAGCTTCTATTGTAATCAATGTTATTTCGTACTTTTTAATAACGCTTTAGCGAACGTGGCTTAACTTTTAAATACAGAGTGCGATTGTTCTTATCAGTAATGGTTTCAAGGTCATTCCTTGTCTTGTACATTTGTACTCGATTACTTTAAACCGTAAACGTATAATGATTGTCAGTCTTTTTCTTTTTCTTCTTTTTTCTTCAATTAAAAATCATCATGCTACCACTTTGCAGTTTACAATTTTAACTGTATGATCATACAGTTTATTTAATCTTTCATTATTCAATTCTCGCGCATCTGCCATTTAAATACGCTCATACCTTTTTACCAATTTGATTTTGCTACATTTGCACACGTCAGGCTAGGTTCATATTAAACGAGGATACAGGGGTGATAATGGATTGATAATAGCGACCAGTGTTCAGATTAATCACTTCTTATCTCTTTTCCTTATGGGATGTGTCCAAGATGGACCAGTAAGTCAGTATAATTAATATGTTGCTTAGCTTCACTAGTAAATGCATCCGAGCTGAAGATTTTAATAAAATTATATAAATTTGAATACGCTGCTACTTATTGCTGTTTGATTATCCTTGATCTTATTCTCTTCTAATGTGAACTGAGTCTTAGGCTTCCTAATTGTAATAAACTGTCTTTTTAATAATTGAAGTCCGAGGTTTAAATTTGTTATCATTATTTATTTGTAACGGGTAAATAGTCTATTCTAGTTAATTCAATCCCGTTTAACAGTTGATTGTAAAGTTGGGTTTCTTGGCTCGGTCAAAATATTCATAAAGAAAGAATTAAGTACCTATTACGCAGATGGTGGAAGTTACAAAGAAGCATTCTTTTGTGCGCTGCTGTAGTAAATAAGTACTTAAAATTATTTTGTTGGTTGGTTTTACAAAAATAAAAAAGGAACACTGCATTTGTAACTCGTCTAATTATTATTCTGCTGTATCACGTCTGTTACAATAATTACAGATGTGCACGGTTTGTATGGGAAAAATTAAATCAAACTGTTTAATGTTTAGTGAAATTTCACGTCCATATGTGCCTCGTGGATGATTTGATGTTACAAAATATTTACACAACTGCAGTTTCACGTTTCGCTTACAACTGCAATTCCTTATTTGCTGGCAGCAATGCGAATCTCTGGTTTACATTCTCATCGGTGACTTCCTGTAAGGTTTTTGGATTCCATTTTGGATTTTTGTCTTTGTCAATCAAAAGAGCTCTCACACCTATAAGCACAAAGGTTCCAAATTTTCTTATTTACAGTAGAACGAGTTTCTGTACTTCTAGTTGTTTTTTTGCAGGAATTATCTACGTACCTTCATAAAAGTCACTGGTTTTTGTCAATGTCGAGCACACAACTCTGTGTTCCATTTTTAGACATTCTGCTAAGTTTAATTGACTACCTTTGTCGTAGCTGCTTTTGGCAAGTTTTAATGCAGTCGGTGACATATTACTTAATAATTGTATCACGCCCTTTGACCAATCAGAACCGTCTGCTTCCAGTCTATAAAAAATGTTATGCAATAAGAATTGTGGAAATAATATGTAAAATTTAGGATACAGCATAATTAGGAATGATTTTTCTTTCCAATTCAATAATTACCTATTGATTATTTCTTCAACTGTAGGAGCAGAAAAGTAGTTATCAATTTTACTAAGATATGGTGCTAGACTGAACTCTTGATTAAGATTTTCCGGTTGGAACTTCTTTATGGTACTGTCAATGTCGATATCTCCAGTTGTTAATAAAGCTTTGGTTAAATCTTCAATTCTTTCAGAAGGGACATAATGCGTGGCAATACCCGCAAGAAGAACGTCAACACCTTAAATATATTAATATATAGTTATACCGATATATTCCTTCAGTCATTTAAATTATTTTATTTAGTCAAAACATGACCTTTGCTTTACAACCCTTTACCTTTTATTCTCTGTCCAGTGAGTCCCAGGAACAGACCCAACTTTCCTTTTAGTCTTGGCAAGAAATAACTAGCACCAACATCCGGTATCAGACCAATAGCTGTTTCCGGCATGGCAAAAAGTGTATTTTCAGTTGCTACCCTGTATTTTCCATGTACAGATACGCCCACGCCACCACCCATTGTTATTCCATGAATCAGTGCTACATAAGGAATCTTGTATGTTCCAATTAGATGATCCAAACTGTAAAACAATAGTTTCACATAAAATTTGTATGTTACTTAATCTGGTGAATGATTTTTGTAATGCGTGACAATAGTACTAAATTATATTACATACGTGTATTCAGCTCTGAAGAACTCTTGACCAATTGTTTCACCACCAGGTTCGTTCAAAGCCAATACAAGAGATTTAACGTCGCCACCAGCGCAAAAAGCCTTTTCACCAGCTCCTTTTACAATTACCAATTTTTTCGATGATTCCCATTCTTTAAGAACCGGATATATTTTGCGAACCATGGAGAGGTTTAGCGCGTTCAATGCTTTTGGCCGGTTGAGGACAATTACTCCTTTGTCACCTACCTGGTTCAATTTAAAATTGGTAATTTATTAGTTCTTTAGTATAATGACTTTATGATATACAAATTGTCTATTATATTCCAAATTTATATAACACCACTTACATTCTCGATCAACACATCATCCTCGGCTCCAGATTTTTCATCATTTTCACTACCCTTGGTAGGTGCTGGAATTTCAGTTGGGGGTACAGATAGAGGTTGGGGTTGTGGAAGAATTGGTTCAATTATAGGACCTAGATATTGTTTCTCGGTTATAATTTAAAGTTACTTTTAAAAAAGATTCTTGTACCTGTAACGCTATGTGCGTTTAAAAGTATACCATATAGGTATGGTGCAAGTGATGACGTAACTTCTGTTACCAGTTAAATGTTTTTATAGAGAGAAAAACTCATAGACCTGGTATTTCCGTGAGAGGCACGTACGCAGGAAGTGGTACTCTTGGTGCAGGTGTTCCAGGATGTGGAATTGGTTCCGAAGGGACTGGTTTGTGCTCTGGTTTGTTTAAGTTGCTCATTATTATTTGCTTACCTGAACTACTGTGAACGGAAAGCATTATTGTTGATTTGCGTACTGCGCGAGTTGTAAGTCCCGCGGGTTTCAGCTTTGAGGTTATGCTGCGAATCTGAAGCAGGGAATTCATAAGTAAATCTGATTGAATAACGATATTTTAGGATGAAATTAGTCGTTTGGCTATAGCTCGTTACCATTTTGATCGGTGATATTTGTAGGTTGGGTTTTCTTTTCCGTATACGTATCGATTTGTAATGTGATACTGCACTTGTGGAGTGGAGTGTGAGAATTTTATATTTTTCCGATCGTTCGAACGGCCTTGCCGTGTCACGTGTAAATTTCTGATCTAAATACGAGCATTAATTACATACTGATGAGTTTCGTCGGCCGATAACGTTCTGGCTTTTCATTGGAGGAATTGGATTTCATTTTTATGGTTTTCTCTCTGCGTTGTGCTTATCCGTGACATTTTAACTGTAAAATATTTTAGTATCGTAGAAAAGTGACGTGTCAAAATGTTTATTAAGTAAATTATTTAGCATCTTTTCAGCGTATCGGTTAGCAAGTTTTTTTCTAGAAATTTTGAGGTTAATCGTACGACAAACAAAAGTATCGATGCTTCCATTTTTTCCCATCAGGTCTCTGCTATCAGTTGAAGATTTTTGGTCAGATGGATTTGTGTTTTTCTTTGCGTTGCTAATCTATTTTATCAGGTATACAATGTAATAGGGTGCCAAGAGAAAATAAAAGACAATTTATGGAGATATAAGAAGTACTCAATATATTTCTGGTATAATTATTCTTTACAAGTACAGTATACTCTGGCTGTAGAGGCGCTCCGTATAGTCGCGTTTCCCCTGAGCTCCCTTTTCATCCTATCGCGCTGACAGGGGAAAGCTTCCCCCACTCTTCGGTGCTTTTCAGCACGCGCGTTACTCGCGCTCTGTCAGACGCTCGGCCTATTACACTGGAGTGGGGGCTTTCTGTAATATCGCTCTCTGGCTAGTTAGCGCTGGTTAACGCGCCTCAAAGTTCCGGTTGTGCGATCATGTAGAGAGTCGACTGTATGCCACAGTCTAGTTTCGTCTAATTGTAAGTCTAATTCGATATCTGTCAACTCTGCGTCAGTGTCAAAGTACCGCAAGACGTCGGAATGTTTGATGTTGGCTAAATTCTTTGGTCTCCATTCTGGTTTGAAATTTTTGTCCACTAGTACGGATTTCCAGCCTGAACAGAAATACGTCGATGCATACAGTTAATGAATTTGCCTTATGAATTTTTTTCAATATATTATTATTTGTTACCTTGAAGCATATTATGTGGATCATGCATTATCCAACAGGCCAATCTGTATTCAATTTTTAAGCATTCCAATATATTTTGTTTGCCCCCTCTCTCAAGAGCTTGCTTAGTAATTTTCAATGAAATGGGATTCGACGCAGTCAAACGTTTTAGCGTATCGTTCGCCCACTTTGAATTATCCGATTCGAGCCTAATTAAGTAATTAACGTAGTCAAAAGATTAGTAACAGCTTAATCTAAGATCTTCATCGTTACGTAAGACGCGCCTTCACCTTTCCAATATCTCTTCGATCGTTTCACCGGAGAAGCAATAATCAATTTGTCTGGTTAACTGCTCCAGACTGCAATTTCTTTGTAAATTCGCTGGTTGAAATTTTTCCAAAATTTCACTCGCCTCCGTTGCCTCAGACTCTAATAAAGCTTTTGTCAAGTCCTCGAGTCTTTCTGATGGAACATAATGAGTTGCTAGTCCCGATGCAACTAGGTCACTGCCTGTAAGTAATTATTAATAAAAATTTTTTATTTCGCGTATATATATAATACATATACTATGATTAGTTGCATAATTAAGATACCTTTTAGTCTATTGCCAGTTAAACCTAAATATAGCCCTAATTTTCCTTTTAGCCGGGATAGGAAGTAAGTGCCACTGACATCCGGAAACAAACCGAGGGCTACTTCCGGCATTGCGAAAGTAGTATTTTCAGTGGCGACTCTGAAAGTACCATTTATCGAAATACCATTACCAGCTCCCATTGATATCCCATTCATTAAGGCTACATACGGCACTTTGTATGTATGTATCAAGTAGTCCAATCTGAAGATACGTGCATTTATATTTTATTGTAATTTCTTTTCACCCCACGCCGTCTGGTATGCTTACGTAACGTTACATGGAAACTTACGAGTACATAGTTTTCACGAATGGTTGTATAAGTCGACCGTCGCCATTTTTCTCTATTAGTAAGCATAACGACGAAACGTCGCCACCGGCACAGAATGCCCTGTTACCGCTACTCTTGACAATAATTAGTTTCTTAGTCGTTTCCCATTTTCGAAGATTCTCATGTAACGCTTGAAGCATCGAAAATGTTATGGCGTGCAAATACTTTGGTCGATTCAGGGTAATGACGCTCTTGTCGTTAATCTTGAAATTTAAGATATCGTTACGTCACGTTATCGTGCTCAACATTATTGTAAGTTATTCTTACGTTTTCAAATATTATATTTTGCAACGACTCGTCTCCATTATTAATTTCTGCTCCGCTCATGCGTCGTGCTGCAATCCAATGATAATCAGCTTAGTATCATATTATATTATGACGCCTCGACCATTTTAGCGAATCCGTTGCACGTGTCGGAAAATTCAAAAGAAATTAGCCTCTTCTCATTGGACAGATTCTGGAATTCCGTTGACGCTTGCGACTGATTGGTTAGAACCGTGAGGGCGCCCTTAGTCGATTTGTAATACGATGAAGGTTTGACTTACATGAAAATGTTCCTGTAACGAATTGACCTCTCAAATGACCCGCGAAACGCGTGCCGATGGACGGGTTTAATATCTAAAACGAAAAAAAATTTTTAAATTGTCTAACGCAGCTGAGGATAGTACTTGTTTTTTTTTGGCATGTATCATGACTATTTTGCAGATTACCATTTTCTTCGAAGGAACGAAGTACAACTAGACTATTGCCCGGATATACTGGCAAGTAATACGTAACGTATGCAGCTTTTAAGTTTTCAGGGAGATTAGAATCATAATATATTTATCTTTAGTGTTATTAATGATTATCACCATTCATTAACAAGTTAAGCACCGTGCCGGTTATTGATGACCGATGCGGTCACGATTTGGCAGTTTCGCCTGAAAGTTTCAACAGTCAGCTCGGCGCTTAACGTGTTAAGGAAGTACGACTGTTTCCTATGTATAGTAGGTTTTTTATCTTTTTGCGAATAATTAGTATAATGCCATTCTCAAAAATATTTCATACGTAACGTATCATTGTTGAAAGAAGTCGAAGTGCATAGACGTATACATTTTGTTTTCATAATATATATTGTTTAAATGTTGTAAAAAGTTGAAAAAATAAATCTGTCTTCGTTAACCCCTTCGCTGGCGTTGACGCCGTATGGCGTCAAGTATTTATTTTGCGAATAAGTAACTCAAAATGGTCCGTTATTGGTATACATTTATGGTTTTTGGGTTCGCTAAAACCAATTTTGAGGTCAAAATTAAAACATTCAAAATGACGGAGCCAGAAACTGGGGAACGGTCAATCTTTTAGAAAGTTGCACGCACGAAGATTATGTACCTGCCGTAGCATGCCAGAACATAGCAAATTTTTAGATCGGTTAGTTGGATTTGTTTTGATAGTCGTACCTTCTTAAATGTAGTAAAACTATCATCCAATGAAGATAGCTAAGATCTCTCATAAGCTTAATATTAAATACTTTTTTTTCAAGTACCGTTATATGCCAGTATATTTCATTTGATAACGATTCCAATTCGTTTATATCGGACAGACGGTGCTTGAGCGCCATTTCTTCCCCCCCACTACACATCTGATTGTGTTATATAAATTTTAGGGTCGAAGTTCAACTGAACTTAATAATATATTAGTTTCAAAGCGATTGTCTCTTTTAAGGAAGTAAAATAATCTGGGGTTTTTTCCGCAATATAATTTTGCACTTTTACTCCGTAAGAATTGCCACAGCGACAAGGAAATATTTTCTTGTATTTTCGCTTGGTTACTTTTGAAATTCGAATTTTATTTTTTCCTTTTCGTCCTTTTCATTCCGATTATGGATTTATTCCCAGTGGGTGATACGTTTGAATTTTCTTTCTCTTTCTCTAACGGACGCGATCGTATTTCGTGAAGCGACCTGAAGTCAGTCGCATACAATTCAGTCGTACCAACATTCATTTCTGCATCAAGACACGTCGCGCAACGTTACGTCTTGTCCCGCGTAAGATTCTGTCGGAATTATTTATAACAAAGCCATGGCGACGTTACGTAGAATTTTAGCAACAAGCATTTCACCGCATAACGTTATGCCAATGAAAAACAATGCGAGATCAATGAGTTTTCACAAGCTAAAAATGGCTCTTCGAGACTATTGGCGCTCGGACAAAGCGGCGCCTGTGTACGGTCACATCTGTCAAGTTGGCGATCCTGTGCTGCGCGCGCAAGCTATGCTGATAGAACCGGAAGTCATCCCCATGAAGGAGTTTCAAGCGGTATTTATAAAAAATCATTACTAGTAATATTTATGTTAAATTAATTTTTCTCTTTTCCACCCGTTTCAACAGGTACTTAAACACATAAAAGACGTCATGAGATGGTACAACGCCGTGGGATTATCTGCCCCGCAGATCGGACTTTCCTGGCAGATATTCGCCGTGGAAGTAACGCAGAAACACCTTAAAAGTATTTCCAAGGATACGAGGGACGCTCAAGGCATCGAGGAGATACCTTTTCAATTTTTTATTAATCCCACCTTAAAGGTCACGGACTATACGGTGCTGCGATTACCTGAACTCTGTGAAAGTATTCGCGGTTATTCCGCGGATGTTCCTAGAGCAAAGGAAGTCGAGGTAACAGCTTTGACCGAGAAAGGAGTACCTTTCACGTGGAGAGCTAAAGGCTGGTCCGCAAGGATTGTACAACACGAATATGATCACTTGCAGGTAATCATTTTCTTTCTTTTTTTTTCAAAAAGTATTTTATTTAAAATCCATTCTTGACATTCCTATCTTGGTATTAATCAATTGTTGTATTCCATTGCAGGGTAGAGTGTTCACGGACATCATGGACCCAAAAACATTCAATTGCACAGCTTGGAGCGCAATTAATCATCGTCAAGGTCGCATCGAATTGAAATACACGCCGAAATAGTATTAGTGCTTTGCAGTTTCATTCCTCGTGTAGTTCTGTTGCGTAATAAAAATATGGCTGTCTTTAGAGACGCGCAACTTGTTAAATTGAGTGTATGGGATGTGTCTTTGGGAGGGGCAAGGAGAATTTGAGCTATCCTAAAAAATAAGATATTTTTATTGATGCATCTTCCAGGATACAGTCATAGCCGATAATACGATATTTGATTACAACGCATGGAATTATTCTGACGTAATATTAATTAAATGGGCCGGGGAGAAGGGAGAGAAGAGAAAGAGGCTATCAAGACATTCGGATAAGCACGATAACGATCGACGTGAAATTTAATTTTCTTTTTTTAAGGAGAGAGAAATTGTCAATTTTACTTTCTACGGATATTATCATTATCGATGATTATCCCGTCGCCTCTGTCGCTTCTCTCGAATAATCATTGCCCGACGACACAAGAACGTTTCCCCGTAATTTTGCTTATGGTAATTTTTGTTTTTCTTTTTTATTCGAGTAAGAGAATTACGCTCGGTCATTGTAATAAATACTTAGTGAACTTATACTTAATGATTAATCATTACGTGTCTAACGTAGCCTACTTATCGTTACATTTTTTCTCTCTCTCTCTTCACGATTAATCATCATATCGTTGGACCTCACGCGATCCTCGCTATTCCATTGTAATCATTAAGTGCATCACGCCAAATGATACTGCAGAATTTTTCATGATTTTCGATAACGTCCATCGGCTCTCAGTACAGGTAGGATGACGAGAGCGTTACGTAACACGATTAATGACATTTTAACGTGAAATAGGTAAAGATTAAAGTCTTTCTGTATTTTCTCAACGCTCAAGGATTCGATAAAAAATTGATTTCGACTATAGGATTCTCTTGTTGACCGCCTTTTTTTTGTCTGCCTATTTGTCTATGGTACGGCCTGTAATGAAATTATCCACAATAGACGTAAATATGTATACAATCGCCAATCTAAGTTCACCGCATACACGCCTGTACACGTACCTACAGCTTTAATCCGTTATCTTTAATTACGACGACTATAACAGCACCTTTATACACTTAATTACTCCTTAAAAAGCGTTTGGTTTTCCCAGAGTATTTTTGCTCCGCAGTAATAGCTGAGAATTCGTACTGAAAACATTACCAATGCACCTTCGGTTAAAAAATTGTCAAATTCTTTTTTTTTTTCATTTTGGACACGTATTACGTTCATGTGTACGCATATACACGTATTATATATACCGCTTTTGGATTTACTCGTAAAATAACGTCCGACTAATTTCTCACGGTTGTACTTGTACAAAACTTCATTCAAAATTGCATCGCGCCATTTTTTCTTTGACTACGAAGCGATTTTGAAATTTGTATTTTCACGATATTTCGAAATCGAAGTGACTTGCGACGTAGTACCATCGATACTTCAAGCTTTTACGTCAACTTCTCATCGTCTCGTTTACCTTTACAACGTACAGCTCGTAATCGATGAACAATCAATAAGGTAGAATTAAACTGATTTTCGGAAAGCTTACATACATTTCCGTGAAGATCAGCCATATCTTTAAATGCATTGTAATTCGCTCTGTAACGTCGTAAGAGAAAGCGCAGCGGATACCCGAGCGGATACCCTTTTGTCTTACATCGAAATCGATTGAGTATCAATAGAAAAATTCGTATCCTCCTCGATCAGACTGTAATTCTCTCCGGCTCTTTTTCGAAAGTTCACAATTGTTATTCGACGACGGAGCTTCTTTTTTTTTTCAGAATTATTCTATCACGAAGGATAAGCAGGCTCGTTACGCAATGCAGTCGATCTTTTTTTTTTCACGGTGCGTATATAGATCTATACACGTTTTTATCTTTCGTTAAAAGTAACTACACGGCTATAACGACAAACATGGCGACCGATCTAATGCCTCTAAATCTAAATTCTGTTTAATCTCTACAACATCGAAACCACCGTAAATCATTCATCCGATAGAAGAAAAAAAAAAAATGGTATTTCAATTCTATGGAAACAAATAGTTACGTAGAACATTGGTCCTTTTAGTCTCTTTGTATGCGCTCGTGTTTTTGGTATATATATGTGCTGTTTTTGCTTTTGGGCATATATATATACCATATCCCATATGATATATGTATATACTGGTACGTTGTATCTTACGCTTATCGGAATAGCCATTTCTCTTGCGATTTTCTCGGAGAAAGGGAAAAACATCTTGCGAACAGTTTCGTACTACTTTCGGATTAGCATTTCTCCCTAGATCATATGAATCGAGTATCTAGTAGTCGCCACTCTGCGTTTAATGTACAGTGGAGGAGAAAAAATGCCTTCCGGAATAACTATTGAGAAAAAGGTGCTAGAATAATGTTGATAAGGAAGGCATTATTATTGTCCATCCGTGTACAAGTAACGTCTGTAGGGTATTTTCTATTGTGTCTCGTCTTCTTGTTCGCTACGTGAAAAATTGCCTTTAGTAATACGTATAGCAACGAGTCGCCCGATCCTCGATGCACGAATTTCGCCTTTCTCCGAGACAGGAACATGGGACATCGTGTTTACTTCCGGGTTCAACGGACGCCGTAGTGAACTAGACGCGATTTTGATGGCTAGGAATTTTTTGAAAAAAAAAAAGATTTTTTTCGCGCCAGTTCATTCATTCGTATGGTCATTCGATAATTGGGAGACCCTGAGCACGATAGATTTTTTTTTGTTTAGGCCACGAGAAATAGTGGCGCGATAGCACGTATTTATATGGATAGTTAGAGGTTAGGTTAGTTCACTTAAGGTATGTAAATTGTACGTTTAAGGTACACTCTTGAGACGCTGTAATTCTGCGGCTCGAACGATTTAACGCTTTGGATTTCTCTTTTTATATCCAGGTATGAACTCGTTGTTGCTGCGCGGTATCCTCTTCCTGTCAGGACACGTGTCCACGTGTCTGGGATGTCCTCCATCTTTTTCCGTGGCCACGATGGTGAACCGGAAATCGACTATTGCCGGCCATTCCTCTGGTTGATTGTAAGTGCAGCGGTATCCTTACCGTGCCTATCGAAATTAAAAATAAAGACGTAATTTATTCAAGTGTCCTTATTTCTTTTTTTTCAAACTTTTCAGACGTTACGTCATCATCATGAAAATGACCTTGGGAAAGATTGGAGCGTTTGGATGAGAAGCAGGTTTGGATACCGTGATTAAGGTATTGGATGCTGCAGTCGGTGCTTGATGTGTGACGGGAAGTTGGATAATCGTGGATGACCTCCATTATCTATATGATAGTTTATTCGTTATTGATGATAGCGCGATCATTATTATCCATGATCTCGAGCTCGAAGTGCATCTCGCTTCTAGAAGTTGCGGACGTGCCACTGATGTAAGGATGCTCCAAGGACGTGCAGGACGTACCGTTCCGTGAAATCCTTGCGTGAGATTCCGGACTTCCGGTACAGCTGTATCGCGAGGTCACAGCCTCCGATCGGGACAGCGATGGTTCCGGGGCGACCCGCACCCACGGACACCATGAGAAAAACTGGGCGAATCCACGGCGAAATCTGTTGGGCAGATGTAAAAAAATATATATATGTAAAAAATAGTGAAATTTCGTAACTCCGCATGCGCGGAGCAGACGCTTTGAAAAATAGTCGTTTAAACGCTTCTATATTTGTTTAACGTTTCCAACGTCCCTTTGAGTTCTCGGCAGAACGTCGACAGACAAGCTTGATTTTACAGGCTGAAGATCCTTTAGCGAAAAACGGAAACTGGGTCAGCGCTCTTTGCATTACGAATATTCCCGCCACTTTCCCACCAAACGTACAATCCAAGAACAGGAGTACTACTCGTAGGATTAAGGATTTGCTAATTGCATTAAAATGGCTATTCCAGATTGCTTTTATGCCACGTAGGCGATTACACATTTTAGTAATTGCACTTAATGGTCTTTGCGGTAATTTGCAAGCGCTTTGCCCATCTGCGTGTTACGTAACGTTTCCATCACTGGTTCTCTTTGCCCCCCTTTCTCTTTCATTTCAAATTTCATTATTCTTTTTAACTTCTCGCGAATCCTCGTACTCGTAGTACACGTTGCTTTACTTCGAGGAGCCATTGACATAATTTGTTATTGTAAATTTAACCTTTTCTTTTATCCAATGGGCTGCTACTTTCTTTCGGTTACGTAACTCGTTATGGCTTTTTGTAATTGTATCTTTTTTTAACGATTGCGTAAATTACTCACCTTGAATTCATCCAGCAATAAATAATGGGGTTGTACATGCTGTTAGACATGGCCAGCCAATAAATGCCTAGATATAGTTCCTGGATGTAGGGCTCGTTCGTAATTTCCGGCAGATATGACGTCACTATGAAGTAAACGTGAAAGGGCAGCCAACATACAGCGAATATTACCACCACGACGATCATCATTTTTACTACCTGCAGATAAAGTGTAATCCTATAGAACATTGACTTTGAAAATGTATCAGGGGAATTAGTAGGGATTTATATATTTTCTTTTTTCATTCCAATCCCCAACAACGTGGATGAAAAAAGCAAAAAGCAGAAACAAAATAATCTTTTTCTTGTCGCTCTGTCGTTATTCCACGTTCAATTAACAGCCGTGTGTTCTTTTCTTTTTAATCAAGACAAGGGATTCGAGGCGTCTATATATATATTTTTTTCATAATATTCATTGTAACAGGCAATGGGTGGTGAAAGTTTTTTTTTTGAAACGCTTAAATTCCGGAAAAGAATTTATAAAGCTGCGAATTTATAAATCTACTTCATTATAATCATGTTGATCGGCTTTGAAGTTCTGGATAACGATCGGCAAAATGGCTGCTTTAAGTTATCTGAGATTGGATCCCACGTTCGGACAATGAATCCTTTTTCGTTTCCTTTTTTTTTCTTTTGTTTCGTTTGTTTGTGTACACTAAGTCAGGTTTACGCCGACGCTGATAGAGAATTACGACGGGTCTTGGATTCATTCTTACGCCTTTTTCTCCATTTCTATTCTTCTCACTGAGACACCTTCCACCTTCGGCAGAAATTTACTTTCAAGGGATTCTATTTTCTCATACACAATTGACTACTTCTAGTTTTAGTCTAACCTAAAGCCGTGAAATATATGCTTTTCGTTTTTATTTCTTTTTTTATTTAGAACACCTTATGTATACATCTTGACAACGTTACTCACTCGTGTATTTCACTTTGAAGTATTTACTGTTAATTTTCAATCGTCACTTAGCAGAATGTAATTTTAGGTACTAAAAATATTTTAATGATCTCTTTTTTTTTATACTTTCAGATTCTTGGATAAATTTTACTTTTTTATATACTTCAGTATATATATAAATGTATTCAGAAGGCAATTTATATAATTGAACGATACCTAGTACCAGTCGATAATATTGATTCTCGTTTTCAATCATGGGGATACTATTAAAATAATTTTCAATTGCCTCATATGATCATTTACATTTGTTGCTATTGAATCGTATACAGCCCTGACCTACACGTGCCGACAGATATAAATAAATAATCTTTGATACGATTGTCCGATGTCTCAATAATATCAGTATATGATTTCATGTAAAATGAATGACGCAACGATGCAATATATTATTGTACATAATTTACTTGTCCCTCGCGTTTCGATAGAAGACCGGTATCTATTTTGGGTCTAAGCGGAAAACGATGAATCGTATGTAAATTTATCGGTATGTAAAATCATTTCCATGAGAGTGACATTACGCAATACGAATACCCCAGAACTTGGCCTCTTACGTATTCAGATATATTCCACTAAGTCAGTTGGAAGATTAACATTATATCTACTGTATAGTTGACATATAAAGCAGAAATGGCGGCCATCTTGCGATTGTATGGTTTTTTTCAACAAAAATTGTATAATCATATAATCAGTAATAATATAATATATATATATCGGTAATAAACAAGAATAAATGGGCACGTTGTATAACTCTAATGTTATTTTCATAAATAATTTCAGTTCGAAACTCTGTTATATCGCCATAATATATTTTGATCCCACGTCCATTGTCAACTGTTTACGGGGATATAGGGGTGTGTATGTCTTTGAATATTCATTGTCTCCCTACATCCTCTAATTAATAGCTGAAAATTCGATTAAGTTCGCATGTCCAACGTCTGGGAAGTTTGCATAGTACTACCGTTGATAATCGAGCTATAGAGTGACGAAGTAGAAGAAGAAGACGAAGAAGATGAAAATGCTAGAGAAAGAGAAAGAGAGAGAGGGGGGGGGGGGAGAGAGAGAGAGAGAGCGTGTTTTCTCCAGCGGTATCTTAATTGGGCGAATTACGCGTCTCAGTGTGATTTATAAATCCACTTAAAGGTACGTTAAATGATCACTAAATGATTCCCTCGACGCGATTAAATTTTGCTTTGGCGGGAAGTTCAAAGGATTAAAAATTTCATTACGCAGAGTCACTCGAAAGATTCGATATAAGGTACGTCGGTCAAATTATATCAGCTTTACGAACCTCTTTAAGGATCCATGGGATTATGGGTTATTTCCATTCCTGGCGCTTGATCCCCACGTAGGGAAAAATAAAGCCGATAAGGAAAAAGAAGAAGTCATTTCTATTTTTAGTTCATCTTTTCTTTTCTTTTTCATTAAAAAGCACCTTATCCCACTACGATTATATGTTCAACCAATGTGAGATATTTACTCGTGAAAAATGGTTGCCTGATCCTGGCTAAACGTATACTCCCCCTTTTCACGACAGCCTCATAAATCATGCAATAAACTTCCCCATTCGATCGCGCAGAATTTTCTGGCACGTATTATGCACGTGTAACCGTGCCGCCATTAGGTGCCCTCTGACGTGCTGTTACGTAAGTGGTGCATATATAAGTGACAGTTTCGCACTGCATATCCTTTATATACGTTCGTCTTATTGCGAGTTGGATTGATTTATAGGAGCATCACGATTGCGTGCTATTCGTATGCTTCCGTCATCTTGGAATTTATGGGTGAACGCTTTACACCCTATACGGAGGACGTATATCTAGGGTCGTTCAGGTACTGTTTAGTCTTTTTGGGATTAATCGCGGAATATAGTTACTATCTGTTGCTGGATTGTTTTATGCTTTTGAGGTTACTTTAACGAGTGACCAACTTTTGCTGGAAGTAAAATGGCCGCCGGGGATATACGTACGTAAGATTCAATTAGACTGTACATACAGGAAGTACGTATATACTTTGTTATTCTTGTTATACCGTATATTTTTATACTAAGAAGCGTAAATTTCAGCAGGGCCGAACTTCGTCTACTTATTTATTGCTACTACTACTGCTGCTAGTATTACTATGGTATTAGCAGCACTGTAGTGGTAGTAATGTATTTCAGTAGTGAAGGTGCTATTATCGTCAGAATTCAGGCCGTATGCGTCACGTAAATAGCTATATACCTTTGGGGTGGAATATATATTTTTTTTCATTCTTATCACAGAGAATCCGTAGAGATTTTATCACCGAGTTGGAATTTTTGATTACACGACGTTACGGTGGGTGGTGAAATTGGTGCGTAATTAAGTATGTATAATTAAGGCCAAGGAGAGTTCTTTTGTTTCTTCTTGATCGCGTTACTCTGTCTTTTTTTTGGCGTGTCTTGATTTTTAGCGTCGCATTCGTAGAAAAGTTTTCCCATTATTTCGAAAACTCCTTGGAATATAACGAATGCCGGTTGAATAAAAAAGAGAACGAGTTTTTGTCGAGTTGGATTTCGTTACTGGAGAAAATTTTTGGCCAAATCCTGGATTTTGCACGTGGGGTTTGTTCTTTTTTTTTTACGAAAAAAAGGAGTCTCGAGGGCGAGAGTGAATAATACGATGCTGACACGTATGCGATTGGTGAGTTAGGTAAATTGTAGGTTGGTTAAGGGACAACGAGAGCGACCTTAATGGGGATGGAGGGGTTTACTTTATTTAAAAAAAATCTTTTTAAGCCAAGTGCTAACTTTATTCGATTTTCATCTTTTGGGGAGGGAGGGGTTGCCATTTTATTTTATGCAAATTAAAGTGAAACGATCCATGTGGAAATTACTCGGGCTGTCTCTTTGATTTTATAATTCGATTTTAATTTCATTACTCCCCCGAGCGTCGTCGGGAGGGGATGTTTTTACGAATACCATTTCGTGAATTTATCGAGTGCCGGGTATAACGTTTGTTATCGCATAATTATCTTGGATGGATAATCACGAAGTAGCTATAGGTAAACATTTCTTTGAAACGAATATCAGACGTTCTCCGAAATGATACGTTAAATTAAAAAAAACCTCCCCTTGACTCTCTCATTCAGAAACTCCCAAACCGTTTTCTTACCCGAGAAGTAGATTTTTGTAATTCACTACTCGTGCCAAATTTTCAATATAAACGTTCCTTGCGTTCATTCATATATTTTTTGTATATTTCTTTAATCACAAAATACAGACACTGTACACTCGAATCTCAGCTATTCAATTGACCACTGTAGTACGATTTAAATCAATTCAACTTTCCCGCCTTTTATCTTGTATCAATACGTTTCAAACGCATTTATAACTACTTCAAATATGCGTACTATACTATTTTCGTTTGTCTTTAATGGTCTAGTTCCTAGTTCCAGATTAATGTATCTTCATCTCGCTATACACCATCCATTCCACGTACAGCCTCCGAATCCTCTGTGCCTTTCGCTCTTCCGCTCAACTTCATTTTCCGCTTTGCGGGTCAGCCATTCTCTGGAGGATCTGCATCCACCAGTGACGTAATTCCGCTTAACAACTTTGACAATCTACAAGTTGGTACCACTGCACTTCTGTGCTTCTCCACGCAACCAGGCATTTCACGTTGCGCTGTTCATGCTCGTTCGAGATAACGTTACTCCAGATACCCAAGCCGCAGACTCCTTGAATATTTTATTCGAAATTCTGACATTTCCAGGGGGTTCACGTGTAATTGTTACGCTCCTGAATGTAATTCTTTGTACGCAACACGGTAAGTAAATTCGTAAAATCTTACGCATATCCTTAATTGACACTGATTGAAAAGTCGACGCCATTTTTACGTAGCATTTTTTTTTTCTATTTTCGACAAAATATTCTACCTTTCTCCTTTCAATGTATTAAAACTGAGCAGTTCTTCTTCTTATTATGCACGGGTTGACGTAAAATAATAGAAACGCGAAAGTTAGGTTATGTTGTGGCTCCTTTGGGAACGTAGAAGGTCGTAACGAGATTCCCAAGTTAGAACTTTTAATTTGTAGTCACGTCATACGTATATATGCCCGGCAGGTTTTGGGTATTCAGGGCTAACTCAACGCAGTGTGTGAATCTTTTTCTTTTCTTTTTATCTGCTATGGTATTCCCTGCGGTTTTACTCTTGCTCGGGATATTCATCTCCTTTTATTCGATAAGACGTCCCAGAAGAAATTCGAGGTGGGTAACTTTTACGGTCAGAGTGAAAATTTGGGGAAAATTTTATATGCTAATACGTGTATTATAACATTGAAGAGAATTGAACGATACAGTAGACTCTCGTTAAGCAATCGTTTTTGGGGGATATTAGGGAAACCGATTCGAAGAAAACGATCACTTAACGGAAGTCCCTACTCTTTGACAATTCTTTGTCAGAATTCATTGTTCTTACTTGTTTACAAACACGCAGTCCTTTCGCCCTTTTACAACGATACGGTCGGTGGTAGCTGATAGTGGGGATAATCCCAATGCCCCGAGGGACAAGAGACGCGAACAATCGGAGGAGAAGAGTTCAGTTGTCGAGCATTCACAAACCGGGAGTCTACTGTAATATCTAATGCGTAATAGGTAATAAAATTTTATGATAACGTTATCAATTTGAAATACACATTGAAATACGATTTCCTTTGCTCTTTTGAGAATCGCCAAGTATACGATTTCAATGCGATAACTTCAGTTTTCTCGTAAAATCTATTATATATTTTACGGGCTTACGGAAAGCGACTATCGCACTTGAATTTCCCGCGTTATTTTACGTCCAACGGTCGCAGGCGGGTTTATCCGTTCGAAAGGACATAAAAAAGATAGTCTAAAGAGAATTAAATTATTACGTGACGTTTCTTAATTTTGTTCTTTTTTTTTCAAAATCAATTTGCTTTTGTTCGTATTCGTTAGCATCGAGAAGCACTGATATCGCTTCTTTATCTTTTTTTATCTTGAGTAACTGCCTCCGGAAGTGGATATAAGGGCGGGTACGCATTTGCTGCAGTAGCAATTGTCGGTAATGGAAAACCAATAGGACTAGATACTCGTAGAAGATTACGTATGCAATGAACGAAAAGTAGCTCGAGGATATTCCAGAAGGACTTTTCTTGGCGTTCTTTTTTTTTTCTTGGAAATATCAACTTTTGCGATAGGCCAAAGAGGGAGATAGAAAAGGGGAGAAAAGAGACAGAGATATTCGTAAACGGTATCGCAATTGATATTTGCGTATCGATTTTTAAAGAATTAACTTCGTCATGGATACTTAGGACGGGCTGGCAGTTTCCTGTATGAATTTTTTTTTTCTTTTTCGTTTATTAAACAGGATATTAAAATGCGCCCAAGTAATGCGTATGAAAATATTCGCGCTCCCCGTGGCTTCTCGTGAAGTTCCCTTCGGGCTGTAAATACAATTTTTTTCCACAGCTTTATAATATCACCCTCACTCTTTTTTTTTAAACCTAAAGTTGATTTGCTAATTCATTGCGGTAAAATTTTCATTGCGAATTTCCACAGGTTTACTGACTCAAATTTTATTTTCTCCCTTTTCAAGCCTGGCGGGGGGTGCTTCTCGTTGGCACGTAATTGTTCATATGGATTTATCGTAATGGACCTTGAGGAAGCACAAAAAATTTTCTCACTCCCACGTACCGTCCCACGCTCGCGTGACGTAACAGATACGAAGACACGTCAGTTGCCAAAATGCATATGGGAAAAAAATAAATTTGCCATTATTTCGCATCAATCATCCACTTTTTTTTTACTTAATGGAACTCTTCTTGACTTGACTTGGATTTCATGTTTTTTTTTCATAAATTTTCGCGAGCGTCTTCGATATTCTCCGAAAAAAAGCGTGGACCTATCAATATCGATAGAAAAAAAATGCCTACGTCACGGGGATCGTGGGTGGTTGACGTTCGCGTGTAAAAATAGCCTCGTGTAGGAGGTAAACGGCGAAAACCATTTTTTTTTTGCGAATTACCCCACCCCCCTTGCGTGTCTTCGGGGACTTTAATCCTTTCGCGCAATTACTGCGAAATGAAAAGCCTCGGCGTAACGAGAAACGAAGGTAGCGTAACTCACCCCTTGCTATAAGTTTCTTACGTACTACTAACCTAACGTACTACTAACCTAACCCACCGTTACGTCTTACGTAAACTAAAGCGCAGCAATTAATAGAAGAAACCTTTATTCAACTCCCACACCCCTTTTTTAACAATTCAACACAGAAAGTATATATAACTGCCTCATAAGCTTTCCAACTGTTTCGCAAAAATTAAACGCGCGAAACGTAAAAGTCACAAAAATCATTTACAAATGAATATATGAATTTCCGCTTAATTTTAATGGCGGGAAAAGTCGATTTGAAAAATACGACCGCATTTATTGCATCGTAAATTCGCAGCCTGTTAAGAAAACTACAAATAATCGTAATAATTATACATGTTATTTTCTTTGTTCCAATGTACAAGGTGAGTAAAAAATTTTGAAAATTTCAAGGTAGCTAAAATTACGTTTTAGAAGTTCCGGTTAGGACCGGAAACTGTCAGCAGGGACTTTTTCTTTTAATATCGTGATGACTCACGGGACAGAAAGTGAAGTTTGATAAATTTATTCAGTAAATGTAATTGCATTTCTATTATACTGGCCCTCGGTGTGTCTATTTGCAAAAGGTGACCAGACGTCCGCTCGGTGGACTTTTGCTAAATCCACGGAGCGTGTATAAATTGCGGTGTTTCTGGATTTGGCAAAAACCTTAAAAGCACGAATAACCACGTGGGCTTTTCTTTTATTTAACAAGAAAATCGAAGCTCCCACCGTGTACCTACGTGACGTAGTATATATACTGGAGTTTAAACTGACCCCATTTCCCTTATCCATGGATTACGGAAAAGAAATTCTGCTGCATTGGCACCACTGCTACTACTGCCCCCACGACACTACTCCGACAACGGCATTACTGCCACCATGATCCTCGTAAAGCTTTCACATTTTATTCCCCTTTTATATTGTAACGCCCCTCCCATCAACGCAATTTCCTTGCATTTTCTTCCTGCTTTTATTTCCGAACCGAACGCATATATATATATATATATATATTTGTACAGGGGGAGTATCGTTTGGCTTTTCTCCCCCTTTTGATATCCCTCGCGATATTGGATTATGAAAAATCCTTTTTATTCTTTTCCTTCTCGACCACCGATTTCAAATATTCAAATCGTACGATTTCCCGCGCTTTTTAAACGCCACTCGTACAGACCGTTTTATTTTCCCTTTACGACATTATTGGCTACTCAGCTGTCCTGCGTCCCAGTACCATACGGGTCTGTCGGTTCGTTTGGTCGCGGAAAATTCTTGAGAATTATATTTTATTCGAGCATCGCAAATTTTTACGGAACTTTTTTCTTGCGCGTAACTTTATTTGACTCTGTCGATAACGACGGGGGCTCACGTCGTTACCGACGGCTTCTTTGTCTTGAGAAAAGTTACGTCTCTACCCGGCTTGTTCGATCGTTAACGTAAGTTAGTTAAGAAACTTTCTTGCATTTCTTTTTTTTCATTCTTTTTTATGTATTTTATGTCTTTCATGTCGGAGGACTTGCGCCAGAGTAAGCTCGTTCTGCCTTTTCGAGCTTAACGCTTCATTGTTTCGTGGATTTTGCTATTTGAATATGCAAACCTGCTTCGTTCTATTAGCTGTATGCTATTAGTATGCTTGCTTAGTGTATCTATACTGTTTTATTAATAATGCCTGACGTACGTAACCATACGAGTTTAGCAACTCCTGTGCAAATCGTAAATTTAACACAGTACTCGTACGACTATAGCCATTATGTTGCAAATTTTCTAAGCCATTTTACAGTATATCGTTTTCGCATTAATAAGCCATTCAATGTTATTACGTATAAGTAATTCTATTTTCTCATTTCTTTAGTTCGTTACAAGTTATTATTTAATGATTAATAACTTGTTGATAACTTGTTGAATAGTATAAACAAGGTTCGTGGCAAATTTTTTTACGCAACCATGACTCGTTTCATGAGAAAACTCATATTTCTTCTCTGTAGTGAAGAATTTTTGGAAAATTCACAATCCACATTTTCATGGTAGCACCAATGACGTCATAGCGTTGCTAAGTTTTTTTTTTCTCCAAAAAAATACACAAATAAGTGTTACTACATTAAGACGGTACACTAGACTCTCGTTAAGTGATCGCTTTTGGGGTATATAAGGGAAGGCGATTCGAAGAAAATGATCACTTAACGGGAGTCCCCACTCTTTGACAATTCTTTGTCAGAATTCATTGTCCTTACTTGTTTCCAAACACGCAGTCCTTCCGCGCTTTTACAACGATACAGTCGGTAGCTGATAGTGGAGATAATCCAAATGCCCCCAGGGACAAGAGACGCGAACGATCGTAGAAGAAGCATTCACTTACCAAGCATTCATTTAACGAGAGTCTACTGTGCCGATAAAGATTTACAAAATTCTTTGCACAATTCACGATAAGTGACTATAAAAAAAGATTTTGTATTTTCAACAATTGGTTCAAAACTTTTTTTTCGAAATATCCTATAGGAGACGATCTTTGTTGACGTCATCAGGGAACTTGAATATTACATATAAAAATACGGTTACACAATTGAAATTTTATAAAAAAGATTTTTTCAGTCTCTATGTAATCTCAGAATTTTTGTTTTTATCAAAAATGGCTACTGGCAAGATATCTATAAGATGAACCGTGAGATCGCTGGCTGTACGTGGGACCACCTAATTACAAGTTATAATGGGGTTTAACGTTTAAACTCCCTTCTAGCTACGTGGCTTCTCGTCTCTTCAGTTCTCCAGTATGCGCCTCTGGCGTCCCGACGCTAAGCTGGGACACATCTTTATACAGGGTGTGCCTAAAACTAATTGGACCGCCATGTTTCACCGTTACGTGAGCTTCCGGGGAAGATCCTGTGAAAATCAAATTTAATCTGGTACCTTCATCGTCCCGTGGATGAGGACCAAGGGCGACACTTCTCACTTTCCTAGGGTCCCTATCCGACGGCTTTTACACGTACATACGTATAACGTATACAGGGTGTACCAAGTGACGTCAAATAATACCAGCATCTTCGCCAAAGAAGATACAATTCAAAAGACGTACAAAGGGAATTCCAGTTGCTGTCGAAGCTTTGAGAAATATTTGTCTGCTAGGAGTAACGCTGTCGGCTGAGAACTTCTTTTTTTATTTTGAATGCTTTGTAGACATTTTTTTTTCTCTTTTTCTTTCACTTTGTTGTCGCAGACAAAGGAAAGACGTCAAGGTGTTCTTTGGAATATTTGAATCGTCGGTGAGTCATAATTTACGAATTTTCTTTTGGCAGTTATCAATGACGCATTTTACGGACGACTTCGAAGGGACGCGTTTAGATCCTGGCGACGGAAATGAAGTGATTCGTTCAATATCCGCCCCTCAAGATGATAAACGAGTAATCTCCGTGGACATTCACCTGCAAGGTAAGATGACTACTTTTATTTATAACCGAGCAGAGGGCTATTGCGCGTGATGAACCAGCCTTTCGTAAATGATAAAAAAATTATTTCTTATCTTTACAGTTTTAAAGTAATCGCAATCCGTAAAATTAACTGCATGCCGTGAACGCGCACGTCAAGCAGAGAATTCATACGCATCGAATGACGACAGCGACGACCAATCGGCATCGCGGAAAAGCGCAGACAGAATTTCGAGATATTTTCGATATGCAGTAAATTAACTACGACAAGGATCTTACACTAAAGGGATTGTTGCGAATCGTTAGGATTTTCCAGAATTATGCGTTTTTTTTATGTGAAATCTTCCCGTTATCACGTTTCGGCCCAAAAAATAGCCGAAATCCGTCAAATTAACTGCATGCCGTGAACGCGCACGTCAAACGGCAAATTCAAACGCATCGAATGACGACAGCGACGACCAATTGGCATCGCGGAAAAGCGCAGACAGAATTTCGAGATATTTTCGATATGCAGTAAATTAAGTACGACACGGATCTTACACTAAAGGGATTGTTGCAAATCGTTAGGATTTCCCAGAATTATGCGTTTTTTTATGTGAAATCTTCCCGTTGTCACGTTTCGGCCCAAAAAATAGCCGGAATCTGTCATATTGACTGCATGCCGTGAACGCGCACGTCAAACGGTAAATTTAAACGCATCGAATGACGATAGCGACGACCAATCGGCATCGCGGAAAAGCCTTGACAGAATTTCGAGATATTTTCGATAGACGACACCCTAAAGATATCATGGATTTTTTTTTACTAAGAGAAAGTGACTGTGGCCGTGTAATTGAATATAAAAAAAATATTTGTATCAAATTTTCTATTAAATTACGGCAAATCGATATTGTTCTAGGCGTGGGATTAAGATCCTCGTTTTTCGAAACCCTACAGAATCTTTTGTACAAGGAGGTACTTAAGGTTTGTGTTTTCAGTAAAATTTATTTATTCGCCCTTTCTGCTATCGATATTCGTGGAAACGTCTTTGACGCTAATTAAATCGCTAATTGAGCGTCAGACCTTCTGTCAACAGATTGAGAGAATCAATTTTGAGAGTGATAAATCAAGGGTAAACTTTTCCTCGAGTACTTGCTCACTCTGAATTAATTGTACGAAATAACGTTGTTTTGATTAACGAAGAAAAAAATTGTTTTGAAATACTCAATTTTTAAGATACTCATAAGCAGCACAATTGAAAATATACTTTCGACACTTACTTCAGAATACTTATCATCGACGTATACAACCCGCTGCGTGTATAAGTATAGCGTGAAAAATGTTCTCTGTCCCATTCCTTTGTATTAGATATACAAGAAAACATGCCTCCGCAATATTCGTCCTTTGTGAATTCTTTTTTTTTCTTCACCTTCTTTCACGACGAGCCGACAAAGCGTTCACGACTATTGGAAATAACGCGACAAATCCCAATAGAATCGTATAGAATTTTTACGTCCGTCCACAGGACTATTTCAAAGTGATTGGATAGTATCATGTTCACGCGCCATTGGCGGAGATCGTTCCGAGACAGCTTTTTATGTATTGCAGGTAAAAACACAATGAATCGTGTAGAAGTGTTGAAAATAGTGAAAAATGGGTAAAATCGTAGAAACAAAAAAGAAATCGAACCAACTTGGCTACCATGCTGGTAGTTAAGGGATGATAATGCTGCCCGTGGTCGCTGAGCGTAAACCGTAAATAAAGAAAGTTTCGCGCCATGGAAGCCTGCCAGTAATAAAATAATAATATAAGTCGGGGTTTACGAGTTCGGATCAAGTCAATATTATCAGGCTGTAGGAGTACCAGGTTACCCCGCTAACATCATCGGCCACCTTCCACCAGGGCTAATCTTTAATGTTATTACGCGTCATTAATGTCTGAGATATAAGACGTTTCGCCTCGTCGAAACGAAATGGGAAAAATGAGGTAAACTTGACTCGAGTAAAAGAACGCCCTTATTTTCTCTTGGTGTTTGTCAGAATACACTATATATGTTTGTATATATATATAAGCATCCCCTTCTTGTATGTACACGCACCCTTCGTTTGCTTCGAATATTATCCAGTTGTCTCTGTGTCGCCTCGCCGATGCTCTGCGAACCCCAAAGTTCAAGGCCAACCCTTGCATAGGTATACGTCATCGATCCGATTGGTAGGAAATACGTGAGAATCATGAAAATTACGTTGTACCTGAAACATAAATAAAAAATAAGGTGAATCGTGATAGAAATTGCCTTTGATACTTGCTGATAAAATTTTTATAAAGATTTTTCTTCAATGACTCACGGTTCGCGATGATTCTTTGGAAAAATCATTTGTTTTGGGTCTTACGCGGTATTTGCGTTGAACGATTGAAAGGCGTTGAGATGGAAATTTAAATCGCGATTGTTCTTAGATTTGTATTACGTATCATCGATGCGAATGATAAGCATACACGGGGTGATTCCCGGCTGGATAATTAATGCAACGTTAATGAACGCGAATTGCTGGATTCTTGAATCCCAAGTGCAAATGGGGATTCAGCGGGCGGAGAAAGAGAACGAATTGCGCCAAGCGGAGGGTCGAAGCTTTAGCGCTTTCAATCTCGAAATTTCACTCCTAACGAACTGATCCTTATCCTTATCTCTTGACTCGATTAATTACAGCATTAAGGCGTTGAGATAGAATTTCTCAATAATTCAACCGAGAAATTTTCTGAGCCCTCGTGAAAAATAATCTAACGGTTTGTATTTGTCATCGTCCTTATCCTCTTTTGCGAAATAGGACTTGACTTTAATTGAACGATTTGACGATGGTGCAATTCTTTTAAATATATTTTTAGGAAATTTCTAATTGATAATAACACTTGTATACATTTTTAGTCTAATTCTTAATCAGTTTTCTCGTCATTCACTTGTTCTCGTTGTATTCTATTAACTATGAGCATAGGAATAGTCTGTGACGTGAATGGCTTTGAAGAGGTTAGAATTTGTAGGGAAGACAGTGATAGAAGGCTTGGCTCATGAAGATAATTCTAACAATGTTCCCAACACGTTTCCTGTTTCTATTGACACAATAATGTTCGTTTTGTTAAACAGAAAATGCCTCAACTAGACAACGACGGTCCTTCTTATGCCCAAATTGCGAAACTCTGTTAGACAGAAATTCGTACTACAACCTCGAATTTCCTTACTATTATACGCAATAAATAAGATCTCGGATTCGGAGTACAATTGTTGAATTCGCTAGTCCCTTCGTCTCTTAATTAAATGCGTTACAGTGTAGGCAATAACGCAACGTTCAATTAGAAATGTCGAAACGTTAAAAAAGAATTGTTCAATTAAAAATGTTCTTTAAAAAATAGTCAATCCTTTTGCCGTTTCCCGCCGTATGGCTCTGGCGTCAAATTTTTGTAAACGACAGTGGCGCCGTCACTCATCGCTTCCGGAAAACAGTACAGTCACGTCCGGATACGTTTCGTCGAGACATCCGGAAATTCTGTAGCCATGGTCGAACATTATGAATCGTTTCAATGGCTCTCGTCCCGGCGTCAAGAAATTAATGGAAGATGAAGCCTCGATAAATCATTTAATGACAGTGCCGCATTATGTCACCGACAACTACAGCGAGTCCTTTCATCGTCAGTGAGTCGTATTTTTAACTCCCGACTGTCCGCCTGCCTGATTACCATCTCTTCGGTTCTACACCACCTATTACCAGGGGCAACCAAAAAATGGCAAGTGGCTTCTCACAAAAGACTCAAGTAACACTCCTGGGATTCGCATTGAGTCGAAGAGATAAGGGTCGAAGATAAGCCGTAGCGAGAGTAACGGTGTCATAATTACTGTATGGAATTAGCTAACCTCTTCCCGAACGAGGTTAAACCATTCCCCTTTAGAGGAGCAGCTTTTCCCTCGTCATTTCTTGTCTTCACACCCTCTACATTACCATTGACCTTCTTTTAATTGGTACTAACGACTGAACGAGACTTTCTTAATCCTATTTTCGCGGAATAACCTCATTACTGTCTAATTGGGATCGACAGATTACGTAACCTTAGATATCTACCGAAATATCTTATTTGTTTAATTAAGAACAATTAATCATACATCTAGATAATGTAAAGACACAAATCATTAACCTAACCGTATTTTAATTATAAACCTCTAATCAATATGGAATGCACGGCCGTGAAATACCTGCGTGATCCTTAAGTTGCGAGTTGCGGTTATCGCGTTGCCTCGTAAACTTGCTAAATTCAGTAAACTAAGTAAACTACCTTTTCCCACCCATATTCCACCCACGGGAGGTGCATATATTTAGCTTGTGTATAAAGGACTCGTCCTGCTATAGCAACTCACACAGTGAATCTCCATAACCGGAAGTAGACTTTCAGTCTGTCTGCTCTTTCACAGAATTCGAATATCTCGACTGTCACGATAGCGTTATATATATATACATATACATGTAAACACATGTGTACATACTTATATACATGTATCGGTATCTTTCCGGTAGCTTCAAGAAACAATTTCCGGCTATAGCCGCGCCAGTAATTGCGCTGGCTCGATATCAAGCGCATGTTACGTTGCCTCGTATAGTATATAATACGAGGATATAATGTGAGCTTTAGGGTCGAGTTGAGCTTTCGCGGTATGAGCAAAGGAAAAGGAGCTTGTCGTAAAACGTTTACACCGCAATGTCGGTCTAAAAGGGTGAGAGGACGCGAGGAGAGGGAAAACTTCGCTTTATGAATTTCAGTAAGAGCATTAGCTTAGAGGGGGACAGTACGACCATGTTTCGGGGGGTTGGTATTAAAAAAAAAATTAAGAAATTCGAGGTAAGTCCTTCGGGAATACAAAAAGATTCCATTAAAGTCATACCTTTTGGAATTTTCTGTCCCGTTTTAGTCAATAGCCATTTTGTTATTTATCATTGATATCATCATTGTCATTGCTTACAGATATTCGTCGTAGCTGAGACCGTCGTCACTTCTATTCGGCCAGTCGCTGTAGCAGATGACTCGCACTTCGCCGTTGACAAAGTTTTGCGTATACGTCGTGTAGAAGAGTAACATTGGCAGGGACAATATGGCGCCGACTATCCAAATTGCTATTGCTATGCACAGTGTCGCTCTTCTTCCCATTCGTGGCTTCAGTGGATTCATAATGGCCATGTATCTGAAAGCATAAGATCATATATTACACACAGTGGTAAGTGGCGCCATCAGCATCTTTTGGTATTTCTTTAAACTTGTCAGATATTTGGTTGTGCTTCTCTTTTTCTTTTTTTAATTTAATTTTGTTTATTATTTATTCCAGTCGGATCCAGGTCTTTGAATAGAATTGCCTTTGTATCCGGTGGTGTAGCGTGATATTATTCTCTATGGATTAACCTTAATGGCTGTGGGATATAAAACGACTCTCTGCTAGGAATACGTTAGGGGTTGGACAGACGACGGCCTTGCTTCTTAATAAAGTCAAACAATGGGGCGGCTTGGGGCGCGTCGCTTGCGTTACGCCATAAACTACGCAACAGCTCACTGCAGTCGAGTAAACAATCTTCCCACGAGTACGGGGAATCGATCGTGGCGGAGAAAGAAGTTTGATGGAAAATATTACGTTTCTATATTTAGTGTACTTAGCGGAGGCGAAGGTGAAGTTTGATGCTTGGAGAACGTAGAAACGAAGCTTTATATTCGTATAGAGAAATAGCATCCAAGATGGCAGTACTAAAGAATCTTCTGTCGATTTTCGCGATTCTATGAGAAAAAGTTCATCCTGCGGTACTTTATCATTTTTGTTGGCCTTTTTTCTTTATTTTTCTCCCATTCGTTTGAAGAGCAAAGAAATTCGCGAGTGCAGTGACGTCACTGTACACGTCCATTCTCGCTATTGATACCTGCGCAATATTTCTTGCTGCAAGATAATATTTCGTGCACGGTCGCCATTGCGAAAGTCGATTCGCCATTGGATATTGCATCGTATTCAGTAAAGAAATAGAAACTGCCGTTTTTTATCTTTCTTTTCTCACTGAATTTTCTTGACCAACAGCCGCTGTATCGAGTTTTCGCGGAATTGCGAGTAATGGCGGCCGTATCGCGGTCCCAAGTGTTTATTGGTATCTCCAAAGGGTCGTGTTAACTTTCTGATTAACACCGAGACAGGTAATTAATATTTTAACTAGCCGAGAGTTTGCGTGCCTAATATCGCCTGGCGTTCCCAGAGGTATTTAAAGCTCCTTTCAGCCATCTTGTACGATGCTTTCGTATAGGTATAGTTTCTTAGATAACAACGTTACGACAGCAATAGAAACAGGTGCCAGATAACAGATAACAGATAACAGATACTAGAATAATTTAAAGCCGTAAAGGATATACTATCAATGCCATTTGATAAGCCTAACGGTATATTGATTAAAATATGTATAGCGTGTAATTAATAGGAATTCAAGCTTTCGAATAATAGCTTGATAATTAACGATTATCGCTTAGGATGCTATTGTTAATACACTTTGAATTCAATAACTTCACCCTATATATATACTTTACAGATATACTACATATTATATGGAGAGAACAAAGTATATTGTATATATTGTACAAGGGCACTACGAAATGTTAAATTAAGGGTTGTGCTTAAGGGTTGCCTGAGTAGAATCCACCACGAGTCAGGTATCCTGATATTGCTCTTGTAAGGGTTGTAAAATTTCAAGGGTGTCATAAATATTGACTAAAAATGGTAAATATAGACATCCGTTATTTCAGCCATACCAACCCCCGTGCTTTACAGACATCTATTCAACTAAGTATATTATTAAGCAGATTACATCAAATTTGATAAGCACTCAATATATTTTTTTTTACTTCTTTATCAGACGAATTCATTGAAGACTTTATATCGAAGTAACAAAAAAATAATTAAAAAATATACTACGTACATATCGGTAAAGTTCTTCTGAACTTAGTATATAAATCCTGTATATTCGTGAAGTTTATCTAAATTTACCCTTATCCTGTAATCTACCCCTAAGCAGCACTCGATTCATTGTAGAATCCGTTCGTGGAAGTATATTATTTGTGTATGTATATAAGTAACCACGTGGCCATTAAGTAACCAGTATATATACATGGTTATTCAGGATTATTGCATCACCTGAAGATGGTTTTGTCTATTTGATTTCTAATATATTAAATCTCATGGTAGAACCATCTTGAAATGATGCAATTGTACTGAATAATCGTGTATAGTATACATATATGTGTATGTATGTATATATATACATATATATCGGTTTATCAGTACATTATGTTATAGATAGACTCTCGGACTGCCAATACCAGGCAGCCCACGCATTTCCTATTCGAGGCTTTACGTTTATCCCTATAATCCGAAAATAGCAGATACGCGTGTAAACGCATATGTTCATACGCATTACTCGTATACGCGCAACATGCCACACGCATATTTCTGCGAGTATCGTTAACGTCTGCCCAGCGCGATAAAGTCAGCATCATATCAGTGCAATTGATTTGCACGTGATCGTATTTTCCAGGTTATTGATATTCATTTCTTCTTTTGCTTTATTTTCTTTTCTACCGATGCGATTCGTTAGACGATCTAATATTGTGATTATTAATCAGCCGCTACGGCTGGCAGTCTTTCCTATGCAGATATTTTAATTAAAATTGGGCGGCTGTCACTGAGCAATGGGTCGGGTAAGTTAAAGTGGATTTTGGGGTAATTAATGGTAATTAAATTCTAATACGCGAGGGGAATAGATAATTAGTTTTGGATACACGAGTATTTATTTTTTTTGTTTACTTTACGTACGTGGATATATTGTGTATTATTATTTTTAAGGATTTTATTTGTATTAATTTTTTTTCAGGCTTTTCAAGGGACTATACGCGCTTGGCTGCCATTGGTTTAAAAAAGTCTCGTACCGCCCTTGGCTTCCATAGAATTTTTGAAGCACTCGCAAAGTTCGTTGCAAGCTCAGCAAATTGACGTGAATATTCCAGAAGCTCTTTCGTCGGGGGACCAGGAAAATGCGTTTCAGGTTTCAGCCCACCCCCAGGGTACAGCAGTGCAATCTCCACGTATGCAGAGGCTTGAAAATTGCGTTAAATTCTGCAATTGGCGCAATCTCGGTCAAGCGGTTTAGATCGATAAGGGAAGATACGGAGGAGTTAGATGCATTGTACGAGACAACGACGTTTGCAAGCCTCCAAAGGACCCGGTTATCCGGGTTTCTTTTTTCGGGCCATTTGCAGAAAAGGAAAGATTGGGTTAAGAATACAAAGCTGGAATCTCATCGGCATAGCCACAATGCTTATGCGGGTCTGTTACGCAAGGGCAGCGAAGGATTTTCTGAACACCTCAATGCTTAACTACTCGATTTGACTTTCATTACTTTTTGATCATTCTTATCTATTATTTCCATTGGATCTTTGTTGTCTTTTTATACCTTCTTTTTTTTCTAATCCAATCTCGAAGCTGCTAACCAGCTAGCAGCTGTTTCATTGTGTCGTGGACATTTCTTTTTGCTCCGTCAAATCAGGCACGTATCTATCTTTCGCATTCGAGCTTTGCCCAGAGGCTTTGGAATTTCTCGTGCGAATATAATATCGACGTCTTCGTGTCTTGACTGTCCGAGCGATTTCTCAGATGGCAGAGTTAACCGTCGACGTTCTCTGTGCAAAACCAATCGCTTTTTATTCGCACATTCGCTCTGTGTTTTTTTTTCTATACTTTGAGTGATCGATGGAGCCTCTTATCCTTTTGTATATGGCGTAGTCTCAGTCAATTTCACGAGAGAGGCAATTTCGAGAAAATAAGAAAGGAGATCAGAGATTTTCATAAGTAGCAGGTCCTTTGGATTTTTGTTTGTCACTTTTGAAAAAATTGCGAACACCGTTACGGCGCGTTCTTATATACCGAATGCACGAGTTTCTCGTGGAATTTAAAATGACGGTTTTAATTAATTCTTGTCTTATTAACAATTCTCCCTCGACGGTATCATTACTGCTATTCGTAATGCTGGTAATTAAGAAGTTTATTAATTAGCTACTTTTTTTTCAAATTCTTATATTCACTTTTTTTTTACGTTTCACGCTGTTTCGCGGATAAACGTTTAACCTACTTTTCTTGTGCTGAAACGGCGGATGATAATCGAGCGAAATAAGAGTGTAGTCTTTTCTTCTTTTTTATTCTTTTCTCTTATTACGAAATGCTGGGATATACACCTGGCGACAATTTCTCTCACTTGCGAGAAACGCGCGAAAAGAGAGGCGTGGGGGTGCGGGGAGAATCCTTTCAGTACACGGAAAATAGCTGCTCCGAAATCGAGAACGTAATACGAAATTCTATTTTCCAGGATCCAACGGGAAATTCTTAGCCACTCCATTCGGCTCCCATATTCTGCGGGAAGACAGGAAGACAAATCCCTGACTATGTACCGGGATCATGTTCTCCCTTGGAATTACTTACATGCGCTCTCCTCTCGCAGTCCACTGAAGAATGCTATTCCATCCCCTACTGGATTCCCTTCTCGGGGGATGTTACCCTTGAAGTTCTAGAGACCCTTGGGACACCCTTTCAAGAGACAGCTTTGCAGATACACAAAGATCTGGTTGAGATAATTACCTGTCGACTTAAGTTATACTTCTCTGCTATAGATTGATAAGTATATTTTATTATTAGGGATGATTTTGGATTTTGTATATATTGGTTTTATCTGAGGGGTGTGGTGTAAGACTATTATTGATTATTGGTTGCAGTTGATTTTGCTTGGAACGATACGTCATAGCTACGGTAGTATCCTGACTTGGCCACAAATCCTGAGGGTTCGTGTCAGCGGGTGCAGTATGTCACGTTAGGGGGTATGTGTGATAGGGGATGGTCCGAGGGGGATTCTGGAGATATCTCTAACAACAGTAACGGTCGATCATTAATCATAATCCCTTTAGGGGTGGTTGAGGCTTTCGGGTCCTATCCTTCTTGTAACGCTTAAGCGTTACTTATGGTATCTTGAATTAGGTCGCCATTACCACCCTTATTAATCCCTTAAGGCGCGACGCTCGTGCGTGCCTCTGTTTCAAGTATCGCCTTAGAGACAGAATTCCGGTGAAGTGAAAATCCCTTAAATATTTCATATACGTTTTCTCTCTCTATGTACAAGGGACAAAATTTGGTAAAACGTTAGGGGAAAGTTTCTTCCTTTCTTCCTTTTTCTTGCCAATCTCCCGATAAAGGTCTCACCGTATCCTTTAAGCTCTATTCATGTCCTTCGCCATTTTCATGGGCATCGACAGAGGATCCACGTGGAAGCTCGAAGAAATGGCTTTCTAAAATAGAAAAGCAGAAAGATTTTTTTTCCTAAGCTGCCCCATTCACGTTCTTCGTCGTTTCATTCGTCTTGGTATACCTATAAGCTTCGGGTAAAGAGTCTCGGTCTTCTCCCGCTGCCTGTACCACCGGTTGCCTGTAATTGGCGCGAGACTCGACCGAGTCTCTTGATCCGTCGCATCCAACAACCCTTAGTCGTCTGCCTACTAGCAGGTAAAATGATTTCTCAGAATTTTGAGTTATCCTCGGGTTTAAAAAGTCAAAAGAAATTTTACGCGTACGTTTATTTGCCTACATAACTCTATGGCGTTTCCCAGGGGTGAAGACGCTCTTAGATATATTCAAGACACGACAGTAAATTTGGAAATTAATCAAGAAATTTTAATCCGACGTCCATTGTCTTGGGAAATTAAATCTGAAAACTACCCATTAAGACACCTTGTTGGGGATATTAATATTTAAAAAAATAGAATTCAAGTATTCATCTTGAAAGTCCTATTCAATAGGGACAGTGGTTAAGGGATGATAGCGATGGCGACGATTCCTTCCATAGACGTGTAAAATGGCGGCGTTCATCCATGTCACAGTGATCTCATGTTTCAACCCCTCTGATATACAGGGATGAAGTGGATCCTGATAGCCATGAGAATCTTTGCCATCAACTGACACGATGGTTCAACTGGCTTTCAGGGTATCAAAGACAATAGGGGGTGTTTATGGCACCATGAGTTTTATACCCTGAAGGGTGTTACCCAGTTGCATCGTAACCATAAGGTATATTCTTATTGAGACGAATACGCGTGGGTCGTTCTTCTCTTTCCCTTTTTTTGTAACCTCTCTATCTTTGCACCCTATGTAACCCTGGGTATCTTTATCGTCACTCGAGAATTGTGCAAAGGAATAAAAGTCCGGAGAAATGGCCGCGAATAAAGTATACAGCTGTCATAATGGCTACTGTAAAACTCGTATACAAAGTCGATCTGAAAATTTACCAGACAAAAAGGACAACGCGACGATTTCTTGTGGCTTATAAATCTGACCACGATGTTTCTCGCATTCGCCATTTTATATTTCACGTCAATTTACTGATAGTCCAAACCCTCAAAATTCTACGTCATTTTATTTCTTTATTTTTTCGTTACATTATTTTCAACGAATTCTCGTACAGCTTCTTCATGCAAAATCGTGAAGCTGGTCGATTACCTCCATTTTTTTTTAAATTACGCTGTATCAATTAATATCTCCCTAAAAATATAACCAACTGTTTTGTAATCGATCATAATTAACAAATTTCATTTTCTATGTTTACTAATACACATAATTTTTCTTATTGCCTAACTGTAATAAATATTCCGTTTTATATGTTGCTAGAGGCCTATTGCGTGCGTCGCATCATCGTCCCGCGAATGATTAAATAATTAAATATTTTATATCTCTACATTTCTAAAGTAATCGCAATCAGTCAAATTGACTGCATAACGTGAATACGTACGCCATACAGCAAATTCACACGCATCGAATGACGATAGAGACGACCAATCAGCATCGTGAAAAAGCGATGACAGAATTTCGAGATATTTTCAATACACGACGCTTTAACGTTATCATGGATTTTTACTATGGGGAAAAAATCTCGTCAACAAGTTTATTATCTATTTAATTGTCAACTGTCCTAAATCAAGATACCATCTTGTCGTTCTTCTCTGTTTGAGTAATTATTATATCATCTTCTCTCTCGACTATCTTTTCAGTACCTTACCAGTTCCTTTCAGCACTTCACTTTCCCATTGATACTATTATAGTTTCCACGGTGCGCGTCTCGAAGAATAAAGTACATTGCGATACGAAAACTTAATAACTCTGTCAGTTGCAGTTCTTGCAAGAGCCCATAGAGAAATAATGATTTAGTTCGTTGCGCGCGACGAGTGATGAATCTCGTAGTATTAAATCTGTCAGAGTTTTTGGAAAATATACGTAACGGATATATATATATGTATACAGAAAGATAATTTTGAATTTCATAGATAAAAGATAGGCAGGAATTATATGTGAAAATATATCTTCATTTATGATAATATTAACACACTATATATAGTCGTAATATATATACGTCATCTCAATATCTATCAATCAAATCTAATTCAGACGTATCTGCCCTGCGTTTCGCGTATCGCAAAATGATTGAGCCTGTTATTAAATAACAGAAACGTCCATCATTCAATAAAATGTGTCGTCGCAATGCGCACTGCTTGTATTACCTTTATCATTCCACGTGTCAGGTATCACGTCGATTATTTAATAACGACAGTGCACGTTTGACTTGTTAAACGCAGTAAAAGATTGAATTGGAACGTACGCAGGGAACAGTGACTGTGCTAATCGTTGCATGATAATTATCATTAAATTTAGCCGTATTAAGTACAATCAATGATGCCATCTGCGATTATGCCAAAAGCGTAGAGAATCGATGTCGGTGGCAAATATTAAATTTTTTTTTAATAATGACGAACAAGGTTATACAGACGGTCGTGAGGTTTCGTAATTTGTATCTCTAATTACAATTAAAATTAATTAGAGCGTGTAAAGCGCTATATGGAAATGCCGGTGCATTAGTCACTTAAAACTTTTGGTCAAGAATTGAAATGCGAATTTATCCGTGCATGGGGAAAGAGTGCATTGAGAAAAATGCTAAAAGGTTTCATAAATTTCTATGCACGTATACAGGGCATGCACTTGTGTGTGTATATTTATATATAATTATGTAATACATATCCCAAGCGTCATTAGTACTTACTGTAAACAATAACGTACCTGACCCGGCAAAAATATTCATCCTGGGCAGTCGCTACTGTCACGGCAAACCCATTAAAGTGGATATGTCAAAAGGAATTGAAAGCAATTTTTCCAAATGGAATAATATTTGAAATTAATCGAAAGAACCTCGTATACCTTTTTGCACAGATGCTGGTGAGGTACATAAAATTTTTTTGTATTCCGCTTATCTAAAATTTGATGGAAAATTTATTTTTGTGAATTAATATACGTTCTTGCTTTCTTTTATGTCTATGTGTAAATGTCACGTGACTCTTAACAGTTTCTTAAAAATTTTCCTCCTTTCTTACTTATAGCCTAGGTACGTTCATTGCTCAATGTTATAAGTGTTCCCGCAGTCACTGTGATATTTCTACGAGTTTCCAAACGGGCGACAAAACGACCAGCGACTGGGTCGTTACTCAGCGGGTTTCAGCGCGATATTTCAATTTCACTGGAAAGGCATGAAATTGGTACCACTGTATATGTATATATATATAACTTGGTAGCTACGGAGTAATTTTCTTCAAGATACGCTCTGGATTCAAGAGAACAACTGCTGCAACATTGCGAATGCAGAGTTTTCAATGGCGCGACGTTATCGTAATACTTTACCAGTGTTTGTACTGTGGTTTTGTATCAGTAAAATTTGAGTATACTCTCATTGAACTACTTTTTTCAGGTTATGCAGTGACTTCCGACCTCCTTTTGAAACATTTCGTGAAAATCATCAGAAAAGCGGAGTATACTCTTCAAATAATGGCTGCGGTACCGTCGGCGTCAGCATCCCCGGCACACGGTCCTCGGAGGATCTCATCTCGGTGGGAAAACGCGAAAATAACGCAAACCGTGGCAAAAGGCTCTGATTCGCGGTGAAGTAAGCTCGTTCTTCCTCGAAGGGGACCCGCGGAAGGCGTTCAAATAAATAAGGACGTTTATAAGCGGATATTCGGGAAATATTCGTGCTACCAAATAATGCAATGGCGGGGAAGTAAGGATTCCTACGTATAATATGCAAAGGGATGTAAAGCTGTCATATAGCTGCTGTGTATCTGCTTTGAAATCCAAAATTGAAATGCGAGGATTCATTTTTAAGATCGTTGGGATCGAGTGGGATAGAGATGTTAGAATTTTATTATTTTATTCTATAAATAATAATATTAATAACAATAAGAAACCGCTATTCGACTTGTCAGTATGTTTCGCAGAAATACGTATTATGCCGAGATAAAGAAAAGACTGTTCATTTTTTCTTTTTCATAATACTGGATTACGTCAAGAGATTGACATATATATTTTCTTGGAGATTACACGAAACAAGGTATTCTTGGAAATTTTTCGAAAATTATTATCCAAGATTATGTATTGCGTATGTTTACTTTTCTTGGAAATTACGAAAGGATCCATCCGACTGTTTTGACTGTAAATCAAAATTCTCTTAGGGCGTTTATCATCTTGGGCTCGGAAAAGTATTTGCGAAATTCCATTAGGCGTTCTGTTAGTCGTAAAGGCGGCACAAGAAATAACGCTTGTACCTTTTCGAATCTGTTTGCGCGTTTAACAGTCGCGCAGAGACGTTTCTGGAAAAAGACTCATTCGCGATATATATATATATTCCGTGTTGTTTTTCGCTGTCTTTGAGATATATTATTCCGCACGAATTCTCTCATTGACGTTCACCTTGTTTCAAGGAATTTTCTTAAGATCAGCCAACCTGAAATAGGCGTTTTATACTTTTGCTTGATCGTCAATTAATTGCACGTATCTTCTTTATTGCATTCCTTGTAACCGTGAAATTTTTTGTAATTAATTTTCCGCCTAACGGTACCTATACTTTTTTTATTAAAACGTATCTTTCATTGCTGTCTGTACAGTAAATTCATAAATTCACTGAACCAATACATGCGCCTTTGTACACAATAAAGGGAGACAGGTTTGAAATGCTTGTTTTTAAATACAATAACTTAATCAGTGTATTACATCTTTCCAGAGACCAAGAGAGAGCGTCAAGTATAGGTTCAGAAATTAATTAGTCTTCTTATCAGTAGACGAGGGGTGGAAGAAGAGAGTAATGGCAGAAAGCAGGATGGAAGAGGAAGCAGGAAGTAAAGAAATGAAAAATGGACTAGGGGGATGGAGTTTCAAAGGAGAAGAGAGAAGAAAGGAGGAACGCATGGAAGAGGAAGCTGGGACAAGAGGGAGGAGAGAAGGACAGAGGACAATAAGGGAAATGGAGAAGAGTACGAAGGAATGGAGCTACAGAAGGACTTGGAAGAGGAAAAAGGCATAGGGTGAAAGGGTGAAAGGGGTAGGAAAAGAATTTTAATTCTAATACTTTCAGATGTTCTTCGCTGTGGTTTTACTGTCTGTCTGTATGTCACTTGTCTGACAATACAAACGTAATAGTGGGGGATGCTCCATGACTTGCACCCCTTTTGATTCCTAGGCAACGTATACAGTTTCAGAGATGGGACCCAGTGTTGTTGAAGGTACGGATCTGTTGGAGGATTTGAAAAAAAAAATGTTTTGCTACAGATTTTTCATGCTATGCATTCATTCTTCTGAATTGTGTATGACTGAATTTTTTTTTCGATTCCATACAGGGTCGTTCCAACTATTGTTGTTTGTTTCCATACAGGAGAACCGGATGTACAGAAATATGCGCATGGTTGATAGCAAAAGCTTGTTGTATTCCCAAACCACACACTCATGAAATTTGTCTAAGCCGGATTTAACAGCTTTCCCAGAGACAGTCTCTTGGCGGTGATTCCAAAAACTTTAATGTCCACCTCGGGACTTAGGACGACGTAGGAATTTATAGCTCTTGGACAAGGAAGGGAAGAAATAAGGGAACGAATGGATATTTGTGTCTCGTTGAAAGCCTGTCGACGAGTTAGGATCTGAGATTTACCTTAAATAAAAATTTACGTTACTGCAAATGAAAGGAAAAATTTCCTCAGATTTATACTAGTGCATTTTTTTTTTATTTACGACATTTTTCAATTGACAAATTTCAAATGATTTTCGAAACCAATTCCAGTTTGAATAAGTTCGGATGAAACGTAATGTTAAGCTTATACTTTTTTATCTAACTCTAAATTGACTACTTAGTGGAAGTAATTTTTTATTTTTAAGATTAAGTATATCTATGTTGGTATGCCGGGCAGATACGCTCTTACTTAGGAGTCATTTGTTTCCCTGACTTAAAAGTATTAGACGCTCTTATCGTTCCACTATTTTACGAAAAGCGGTTTGAAAGCTCGCGCCAACTCTTCCGTAACACGATAGATTTCCGGTTGTACTCTCCGCTCCTCATTCGTTTATCTCTCTACGCTCATCGCTTGGAAATTTAGTGATATCAATTACCGCTTGAAACTCGACGATTTCTTTCGGAAGTTAGTGAGAAGTGAAATCTAATGGCTCCGTATATAAAATATATTTACAGCTTTCGTCGCACTGAGTTAGAGAAGTTGATTTTTCGAAAATTTCACGTTAAATTATTGCCTTTACTTTTTTTCTTAAATTACATTTTAAAACGACGACTACACGATGCTGAACAGAAATAAAATTAACAGTAAACGAAAGCAGGGAGACGACATACTTGTATATTATTTATTCGTATTCGTATATATACAAAAAATTAATTTATATATCTCAAAATTTCATTCATTCTTTTTTCTTAGAAAAGTCTTTCCCTCGTTCCTTTAAATTTCACGCGTTTACTTATAATTTCAGGTATGAGAGCAGCTGATCGTTACTTTCGAAAAAATTTCTTATATATATTTTCGTAATACCTGTATGAAATATCTTACGCAAATTGTCTCTTTTGATATATATTTTGCCTATAACATTAGTATATCCCTGTTCGATCCTTTACTCGAAGAATGCGAAAATCCGGGAATCTCACACGTGAGAAAGCGCTCGGGGTGAAATAATTTGAAAGGCAAATTTTAAATCAGTTTTTGCGACAAAGATCGAAAGGGTGAAACCGCAATGGCGTTACAGAGTCTTTTACAAGATCAATTACCAAATTATGTAAATACGAATGTCAAAAGTGATTCAATGCAATATTCTCCTTTGACAACAGACTAACAATACATCCATTGTGATACCACGTAAAAATGCGAGTTATATCCTAGCAAAGAAAATAAAATAAATCCATAAAAAAGAATCGAACGATCATATAAAAAGCTTTCGATTCTCTACGTATAACTTAAACCATAATTTACATTGTTGTCGTTATCAACGGTACCCATGAGTTTCTATTGGATCGTTTGGAATTTCGTAATTACCCTCCTTCCCCCCCACCAGGCTTTCGTTCCCTTAATTATTTTATTTTACAACCCAACTCGTTAAAAGGTTTAGTCGTTTTAATTAATACCGCACGAACGTGGCGCCATCTCTGTTTATTCGAACGAGTTCTCGCCCAACGGATACCGTAATAAATCCACGAAGAATCGCAGGAAGCATTTTCAATTTCATTTGATTTCCGTTAATACTCTTTATCCTAACTGTATTATCGCTTTTATGCCAATAATCGTACATCCCGCATTAAAACTCTATCATCGTAACATCGATCAATCGCCTAGTTCGCCACCATTTTATAGCCAGCTCTACATTAATGCGTGCGTGTATACCTTATCAAATGATAGAACATGAAAATTACGAATGAACGATGATTGACGATTTGTTCCGTTATATCAAGAGCGTTATAAATTTTTCCGATTGGAAATTCAGTCAATTATCTACGGATGATTTAGCGTGACTTTATCAGGAAGCAAGTGGTAGATTATGATGATCGTTAAATCATTCCTAGAGGTCAGGACGAATACGTACAAATAAATATGAAATTTTGTCATTCAAATTTTTGTCGATATTCATATATTTATTTTTTCAGCTAACTCATTATTTGTTACATCATATTCTTAATTGTTCACCTAAAATTGATAACAGCATAACATATAGATTTCTAATTTTTTCTTATCCATCTCATATATGGAGTTGCATGTAAAAGGTATATTATATGATACCATATATTATCACACATATACAGGATATATTATTATATGAATTCTTTGTACAGCAATTGTTTATTTAGCCATATCAAACAATCGTGTGATATAAGTCTTATCAGTTTGATCTCAAAGAAGGTTGCGTGTCAAAGGTAATTTATTTTTGACAGAAAGATAACATACATGTCAGTAGGATAAAATAATTAGAATGTAATAATTGAACATTACAATATATCTATATATACCTGTATCAATTAATGCTCTGAAGTATCTACCGATTTTAAGTAACCGGAAGTGGCATCCTCTTGGTTCATATTGCGCGACTTCTGTTTTAAGAATCTCTTGAACATTTTACTGTTCCAAACTTCAGTCCAGTCCTTCTCATTCCGTCCGCCATTGTACCAGAGTTCGAACCACCCCTTCCTGTTATTGGGTTCTATCTCAAATACCGGAAGCTGCTTGTTATATCTTTTGAAGTAGGTATCATAGTTTGTATCGTAGTTAAAGCTCGGGTCGTAGTTCAAGTTGAATTTATCTTGTTGGCCAGCCTGAGCTGTCACAACGGGATTTAAAGGGTGACCTGGTCCTGGGGGATCAGAGCTTAGCAGAGCAACGAACCTGTCTGAAGATGGTTTCAAACCATCGACAATAATACTGTTGATGGGTACTTGTATAGCTGGATTAGCGGAAGTTTCAGACTCTTTGGTCATTAAGCTACTCTTGCGTAAGTCGTGGGGTAAATTGGAGTTAAACAGTTTAGTCGAATGAGAATCTCCATTGTTCTTACATCGATTATTATCGACAATCGAAGATCTTTTTAAACTCCAAGAAGATCCTTGCGTTTCCGGTTTTGTTTCTGTCGTTGATTCTTTAAGGATTCTTTCTGATTTCTTATTGACCATTTCGGCTTTTGGATTTTTCTTTATATTTCTTGTACTGCTGTTGTTCTCTCTGTCTGTTTTTTGGTTTTTATTGGTATCGGTGCTTATAATCTTACTCATTTCCGGTGGTGATAATTTTCTTAATGCATGAGGTCTAGTGGTTAATATTTGGTGGGAATCAGGTATGGGCGAACGTGGTTGATCTTGTGGTGATTCTTGATTAGAGATATTTCCATTGTGGTTTAGGTTTAGATTGATATTCTGATTCGCGTCTATATTGAATTTATGATTTACATTGATTTTGGATGTATCTGTGGTTTCGGATTCTGGAATTGGATTAAGAGCAGGCGTCAATTTTGGAACCGTGCTTCGACCTGACAATGAGTTTACTCCTGCTTTTGGTTTATCCGAAAATGGCTGAGGTCTTTGATCATTTATTCTTATCGTATTAACATTTTGATTGACGCTCAGATTGGTAGCCTGATTCCTATCCGAATTTACATATTCATCTAAATTCAATTTTCCACCTTGATTGCTAGGCAATTCCGGTATCAATTTTTTCAAAGGGTTCGTTTCGGGTACCAAAAGTTTTAGAGTTAATGATTCATCATTTGATTTACGATTATATAATTTGTCAAAATTAAGGCTAGATGCATCATCGAAATTATATCCTGAATTATTTATCCTGTTTATATTTAAATCCGAATTTTTTACAATTTCCGGTTTATTTGGTCCAGATTTACTTGTATCTGTAACTACGGCAACAGGTTGAGACTCAACAGGTTCAACTGGTACTGTTATTGTAGGCTCGGTGCTTGATCTTATTGAATCCTCGTCAACATCAACGTAGGCTTTTCTGTTATTCCCATTTTTTGAAAAATTCTTAAAATCTTTATTAAAAAAATTACTTTCCGTCATCGGCATAATATCCAATGATTTTTTCGTAACAAAACCAATCGTCGTTGCCTCCAAATTATTATTGAAAGTCTCAGTCGATTTTTTCGAATCGCCATTTTCAATCGTTAATGGAACTCCAATTTTTCTTACAGTTTCTTCCAAAAATTCCATCATTCTTAACGGTCTTTTCGGTTCTGTTTTTGGAATTACAACGGAACCAGTTACTTGATTTTTGTTTTTATTTTTTGGCACTTTAATATTTATACTCGTAATTGGTAATTCAGTATTGCTTATATTATTTTCTTCATTTTCCGTTACATCGCTGTTAATGGTTTTCAAAATGGCGTCCACTAGAACCTCATCGTTTTTATGTTTTTTTGCAAGGAATTCAGTAATTGGTTTTTTGGCCTGAATCGCAGCTTTGTACGTGTCGGCATTATAATGTAAGTTTTTATTAATGTTTAATTCAGAATTCGTGTTTTTATTTGTAGCTTGATTGGTACTTTTAATTGTAATCTTTGGTGTCGTAGTTGAGAGCATCTTCAGATATTTACCCGAGGAGTGACTGATACTTGCAGAAACTGGATCACGTGTTGTTACTTCAATTGGTTTGGATTTGAACGGCTCCGATGGACCGATTGACATTGATTCATCGATAGATATTGATTTCAATATTTGCGGAGATTCTTTTATCGTCTGCCGAATTGCCTCTCGGAGAATTTCCTCAGATATTTCTGACGTACTATTTGGCGAACCGTTGGTCAACGTTTTGTCAATATTAGATAATACCGAATCTTGATTAAATGGCTTATTCTTTGATAACAATTCCCAATCTTTTATTGGCTCTTCGTAATTCAATTGATGGTCTATATTGCTTTTGGGAGATGTTGAAGGATAATCAAATTCTTTATTTTTCTTCTCATTCAGGTAAAACACTGTTAGTTTACCAATTTTGATTATCGCAGGTATTTCCCGTGTTTTGCATACCAATTTCCTTATTACATTTTCAGGTTTGCACTGGACCTTTCCAGGTTTGCAAAATAATTTTTTCTCTTTTTTCGAATACTCACAAATTGGAGAATTTCTTGTACAAGTTGGTCTTAATTTTTCGAAAATTATTCGACACTTGCGTATTGAATTTTTTGACTCTAATCCCTGACGAATTTTTAAATCGTCCATAGCTATCTTTGGTTTTATTGAATCTTTCAAATTAGTATCGTCCATAAAAGACAGTTTGTAATTTTTTCCAAAAATTGAAGAAGTCTCTACTTTCAAATTATTCTCCTCTCCCTCTCCATTTCCCGCGATTTCGACAGGTAGTTCTGATCGTATTGCATTCTCAAGCCCGTGCAAAAGCTGCTTAATAAGTTCTTCAGATCCCAGTGACACTTCCGGCGGAAGTGATGGTACAGAAATATAAAATGGATGCCATTTTGGTACAGAGTAATAACCCAGCATCCGTAACTGGTCCATTGACAAGCAAGGTAATGACAAATTCTTATTGACCTTATTTTGCACAATTTTAAAATCTCTTAACACATCCAAAATATTTTGCAAAACGTTAATATAAATATCCGCAGCATCTTTACTGGCTGATATTACAGTTTTCAGTAACATGGACCAATCCTTCTTCACGACTTCTTCCGTCATCACATCCTGCCGTAAAATCTTATGAAGTTCGTTATGAATATAATCCTCCAGCATCAAGCGCTCCTTTTCATCTCCAAAGATGCCGTCGTCACTCCCTTTCATAGAATCAACCCTTTTTATGAGAAAATTCCTTAAATCAATAGGATCCCATACCTTATTTAATTTCCGATCCGATTGATCATTACTTCCTGGACTTTGATCAATGGACTTAATAAAATCAAGACTGACGTTTATTTTTTTTACATCATCCGAATCTCCTCTTAAGTTAGAACTTTGTATATTGACGTCGTCAAGTTGCTGAAAATTCTCTACGAATTGACCAACCGACTTATTTCTCCAAACGTCATTCCGTGACGTTGATCCGTGCACGTCATCGGTCTCAATGATTTCATCGTCCAAATCATTCAAGAATAAATTTTGAACAGGGACATTCCCAGTTGTGGTCAGATCGATATTCAATAAATTGATTGGATCATCTGTCGTAATGATTATATTGTCATTTTCTGAGTTATCTTGAATACCGCTACCGGAATCATCGAAATCATTGTCAGTATTCGGTAAGCTCGTAACCACTTGAAGTTTCTCAGTTGTCTGAGTGTGATTATCGTTATCTTCAGAAGACAATGAATTCAAGGTCGTAACCTCAGTAGTAGTTTCAAATGGCAATTCTACCCCATACCTCCTAGACAATTCTGCACTGTACGAAGTTTCATTAACCAAAATGAATCCCGTCGTACCGTAATCGTTCTTGCTCTTGGTAAAGTTCGCATTGATGTTTTTCTCGCGAACAATATGGCCGCCGTTTGCAGATCCGTGGCTTTCCGTAAGATCTTGTACAGCGACCGACCCGTCCTAAACGTGAAAGAAAATTCCAAGAAGAGTATTTCTTTTGAATTTCAATAAAAACCTAAGCGATTCCTACTTTCATTTTCGTCGCTAGCGACCAGCGAATGTTTCCGTCGCGTTACATAGAAATAACGTCGATACACTTATTTTTTCCCGAGAATACAATAAACCGTGTATATATATATATACACATATACAATCATACATAAGCATAATGAATTCAATCCCATTGATAACTTCGGAGTAAAATCTTTTAGGGATTTCAAGCGATCCATTTTTCCCGCACAAAATTGAAAACAGCCCCAAGGTATCGCGAACAGGAAATTAAGTGAAATAATCTGCCTATATATCTATATCTAACTACTTACCAGCATCAGCACTGCCAGCAGACAGCAAGTCGGAGTCAGAAATCGCATTGCCGTCGCGATACGCTTATTCCTTCCAAGTCGATTTATATCTTTCGACTACAAGCGACCAAGCGGACTTGCCTTATCGATAACTGTCGTTTTTATTGGTCCATTCGCGGTGCCATTAGTTGCGGCACATTTCCTAACACTAATCGAGTAATTTTTATCGAATAAGTTTTACTCTTAACCAGCCCCGTAGAAACGTCTCGTGATAACCTCAAAGTTTCATTAATCTTTTGACTTATCAATAAAATCTTAGGTCCATCTATAATTAGAGACAGATTTTTAAACACGAACTGCAATACCGATTTTCGGCACAGCATACAAATATCGTGTCTTGCAGATAATCGGTTCATACCAAGCAATTCACAATAATTGGAACTAGATTTCTGAATCGCATAAAATCACAAACAAGTATTGTGAACGGTCATAAGAAAGTGAACTGTATTAATTAAGTACCTTTTAATAAATTTAGTATGGTTTTTATTTTATTAACGCCAGTGTTAATTTTATCGACCCACCCAGTGCACGAACTTCCTGAATTTAAGATCCTACGAGTATAGTCTCTCTCCGACCAAACTGCATGACGTTAAAATATATATATATATATGGTTTTCTTGTCATATATTGACTTTATAAGTCGTACCAGCTTCTCTATATTCCTGAGAACCCACGAAACACTGTAAACTGTCTTGCACACTGTATAACATGGTGCATACTGTTCGAAAATCAGGAGAATCCTCAGAAACACGTAAGCCAAGGTTCGACTGTTAGTGATGAAAGGATCCGTTGCACGTTTCAATGCAATTATGCACTTCTGGGAATATGAGGTCACTCTAACTTTTGACTGGATCTTGTCCTTTGAGGGAAACGACGAAGTCTGATCTGAAATATTATATAGTAGCTATTCGTTCCACAATAGTAAAATCAGGAAGTTATGGATATCTGGAAAATGGAAGATTTATTTTCCATAAATTCCTCAAAATAAGATAGTTGTACAAATGTGATATAGAGACACGTATGTACTGGACATGTTACATGAGGTATGTGACAGCATGTAGGGACAGGGCTTGATAAATATTATTTATCCCTTTTTAGGATAGGTAATTTTTCAATGGTTTTTTTCATCCCTCCAGGCCCTTTTTTTATATTCTTTCTTTCTCTCTGAATCCACATGCGTGCACCGGGATCGTTCGGCGGCCATTGTGCGAGATATTGTTAACTGGAGAGTTTTTTTATTCAGAACAGTCGTGACAGTTATTGATGAAAGCTTTGACCTCATGCTTGACATTTTCTATCGTGCATGAATTGAGAGTTTCTTTGAAAGTTCAAGGAAAAAGCTGTATCTATAGCCGTCTTCGATACAGCCTCCCAAAGGAGCGATTTTGAGCACTTTTCAAAACCAATAGAATTGGCCTATTTTCGGTGGAAGCGCCCAAAAATGACGGGTTTTTTCGAAAGTAGCCCAATCGCAATTTGAACTGTACCAGCATCTTCTATAGACCATTCTAGTTTCCGCATTAAAAGATCTTTGAGAATTTCAAGGAAAAAGCTCTATCTCCAGCCGTTTTCGAGATACAGCCTCCCAAAGGTGCGATTTTG
>JARQST010000078.1:64739-85364 GCA_030142225.1 Pachycephus smyrnensis | reverse complement strand
ACCCTGACTATGAAACTACTAGTTTGGCCCGGCGAAAGGAATAGGAAAAATAAGGATGAAAGAGAGAAGACAGAGTGAAATTAGAAGAAAGAAAGAAAGAAAGAAAGAAAGAATAGACTAACAGATAGCAAGAAAAAAAGAAAAGACTAACAGATAGCAAGAGAAAAAGGAAAGTAATAAAAGAAAGAGAAAAGAAAGGAAAGAAAGAAAATAAAGAAAAGAAAGAAAAGAAAGAAAAGAAAGAAAAGAAAGAAAAGAAAGAGAATAAGTAAGAAAGTACAGAAAGATAGAAAAGAAATGGATAGGATGGGAGCTTCCAAGAGACCAGTATAGGAGACCGGCTCGTGGAAGAATGAGCGCGCCGAGCTCGAGTACCCCCTTAAGTACTTCCCCCACTCCCCGGATCCTGCGCGCAGGTCAGCGCGGCAAGTCTGCGCGCCGACAAGTTTTGCAATTTCCAATACTTCTAAGTAATTCTCGCCGTAGTTCCTGATTTCTAAGTTAATATATAGAATTATTAAACTAATTAAACAGTTTTTATTTCAATAATTGAATTTTTTAATATTTCTATTTTAGCTTTAGTCAAAATAATATGTCGTAACATTTGAAATGCATTTTTATTCAGTATTTCACAGATTCGTCGCAAAAATATTTTACATCTTGCATTTCGGAAAAAATATGGTATGGTGTAACGAATAACTATTGACATTTTTCGCGCGTAATTTCACAGTTTCATTATTTTGTTCGCGAAGTAAAATACTTGGTGATTCTCTTTAGTAATCTGCACCATCTTTCGGTGAATTCGTAACGTTGACATTTCAGTCGGTAACTCGACTTACGGGCGGGTGGCCGTGTAAAATGCCTACTTTATTCATCTTTAGTCAACGGTGCCAGTACGTGGAGTGACGTTACCGTGGATTGGAGCGCGCGATACGGATACCTAAAGAAAGAAAAATCCGTGACGTGCGTAACCCACATCCTTTCCCCGTGAAATGTTCGCGTTCCTGCGATATCCGTGTGCAATTTGTGTTTCCTAAATACGTGCTGTGGCTTATTTACTGAAACGTTGTTGACAAATAATCTGGTGCTCATTTCCTCGAGTGAATCTGGTGCCGTGGAAATAATGCTCTACCCTGGCTGCGCACCCACGTAGAGACACGTTAGCTGGGTAAGTGAAAGAAATGGTGCATAGTTCTCTGAACGCCAAGGTGCTTCACTTGGACAGCTGGTACGCTGATTTTCGCTTGGCCGATAGCAACTTACGTTATTTTCTTTACGCCTTTGTTCGCTGTGACGTGGAAGCTGTCACGAAAGTGCTCCCGTCATGATTTGCATTATATAATTCGCGGGGATTTACAATTCAACGTAAGGAACCGATTCCGGATGGCTTTTCCTTCTTTCACTTTGCTGTGCTGAATATTACTGTTTTTCAGGACAGTGTTTCCTTTTTACCAGGGAAAGATTACTCGATGGTTTTATTCGTAATAATTTCTGGATTGGGTATACGTGGTTGTGATTTTTATTAGGTTTCGTTTATATTCAATTGTTTGATTGGCTGTTTGTAAATATTCCTTTTATGGGCTTGATAGGCTTGCCTCTCTTGACCCACATTATGATTTTCTAGCTAGCGAGTTGCTTTCATGAAGAAATTGGATAGTTATTTATATTGTTGTCTTTTTATGGTTTGCATTTGCAGTACTCAACGCTTTGATATAAATTTTAATCATTTCGTGTTGGGTTGTGCAAGTCATTTGAATTTTTTGAAGTTATCAATATTTATAATTTGTTTGCCTTGCAGTGGTGCTTAGAGATTAACATACTTTTTTTAATCAATTTTGTGTACTGTAACTATTATAAATTTATTCACGGGTTTGGCATTTTTGGTTTTATACAGGTTTTACATACAATTCATAGGATTAGTGGAATTATAGCAGTACTAGTATGAACGTGAGTAACTTTTATATTTGATGTTTATTGTGATTGTAGTGCACAAAATTGTTTTATGAAACATTATTGTAGAATCCGTTTCGTGGGAGACCATCCAGATCAAGAGTAGATCCTGCTGTAGCTGGTTTTGGAACGCAAAGTCAAAATGCATGGGGCACTGTGCCAACGTTACATCAACCAGCAATCCCAACAAACAATGTCTATCAACATCAAGCTCCTGTAATAAACCAGCCACGACAACCCTCAGATCCTTGGGCTTGGGGTTCGGAGAATGTAAATAATGGCAACGATTCCTGGAATTGGAGCGTCGACCAATCGACCGAATCTCAGCCCCAGCAACAGCAATTTGTTCCTACTTATACGAATAATGGACAGCCTGCAACGAATCCAGTTCCGAATAATTATTACAAGAATTTAAATGGCAACAATAGATCAGGCATCCTTAATCAACATCCCTCGTCTGGTAGAAATACACCAGGAGGTGCCAGCAGAGAATCCACCCCGAATCACTCTGACTCATACAGTCACTATACAAACTACAGTTTTAATCAGCAGTATCCCACACCGCCCCGACCGAATTCAGCTAAATCAAGTACAGGACATTCAGAACATTCGCAATGGTCGACCGAACAGCAACCTCAGAGTATACCTTACATGCAACCCACATCAGCTATGCTCAATCAAAAAAATCAGACACCTCCGCTACCACCACCAGTAAATAGCTACAATTGGAACAACGTTGATCAGCAGACAATTCCGTCAGGACACACTTGGCAAAATCACACGGATACTCCTGCATCCTCTAGTGGTTACTTCGATTCCAATGTCCCAGGAGAAGGGCAGCATGTGGAGAACGTGGGGAACAATTGGCACCAGCAAATGGTACAACATATTCAGAACCAGCATCCCCAAGTGCCAGTTACTCCCCCTAATCTGGCAGGAAAGGAAACAGGAAGCAATGACCGCTCTGCCAATTGGCCAAGTCAACACCAGGATCGTGACACATCTCATTCTTGGTCGAGTCAAAGTAACGTTCCTTCTAATCAGTGGCCTAATCAAAATTCGGACAGTACCATGACACCTCAGTGGCAGCAGCCTGTTTTGAATCAGTCCGAACAATCAGGTAGTATAAATTTAAGCCAGCAATGGCAGCAACCCAACGTAAAACAAGATGTACAACCTAACCAATGGATTCAGCATAATTCGGAAACGAGTAATATACCTGAAGATGTACCACCACAGGAAATCGGTTCGAACAAATTACCATCAAATGATTGGCAGCAGATTCAACCTCCTCCCTCACACTTTCATTCCTCCACTGCTTCCACTGCTTCAGGATCTACCTTGAACTTGGCCAGTAATGCAGATCGACAGGATGAGCAAAAGACGATTGTTACTTCCATTGGAAGTTCAACATCTTTAAATGATTCGCCTATACAAACTCAGATAAATCCCATGCTGATACCTGATCAGAAGGATTGGACTGTTCCTAATACCAATCTGACATTAGATAATTCAGAAAACATTCCATCCCAGAACAATGCGGAGACTAATTGGAATCCAGATGGAGAATGGAACACGATTCCTGTCAGTGAATTGTCTAGTGGATTCAATGAACTCAGTCTTGTAAATAAGCCTGATAAGAATCTTGAGAATCAAAATTCTCAGGTGGAAGCATGTCCACTTCCTCATTCTGGGGATTGGACTTCTCAATCTACTTCCAGTTCCTGTCCAGCGAACACTAACAATGACACTGCAACTCCTGATAATGTGCCAGTTCTACCTCCAGATAACACGGGTAACCCAGAAGTTTCTAACCCTGCCGAAAGTCAACCCATGGCTCAGGACCACCCACTAAATCAGACATATCAAACCGGAAATTTGAAAACGGCTGAAAATGTCTCTCAAGCTGGATATGATCAATGGTACAACAGAAACACGTCTGCTGTTCAACCGGAAGGTGGATGGTACGCCAATGATCGTGCAAGACCACCGAAACAATGGTCGCCAGAACAGAATGTTGAGAACTATGAAAATATTCAGCAGTCTTCTGAATTCGTCAACCTGGAAGTAGTAGCGCCGGTGCTGCAGGAACGCGATATTTATGGTTCACGAGATTCCATCAATAGAGAGACCCTGGATAACGATCCCAAGCCAGTTTCAAGTCCTCCCAAGGAAACAGCGACTTCTAGAGATTTTCGACAGGAAGCAAATAACGTGGAAGTTCCTGCCTTACAACAACCTCAACAGCCTCTTCAGGTTGAGCAGGTAAAATTTGAGGATTTATTTAATAAATGTATAATAATATTTACTCAACTATTAATATTTTATTCTTTGTATCTCCAGGCGCCTGATAACTACGAGTTTGCATCGAACGACAGGAATACTTTCTTGGAGACTGGTGAACTGACAGATTCTCATCAGGAACACGAACCAACTCCCCCGAGTCAGGATGATGAGAACGATGAAGTTCCCAACGACATTCCTTTCCTTCGAGAAGTCCCTGGCCAGTCAAGTTCCACTGATCCTAGAAGAAACGATCCTACGGGTCAGGAACAGTACGTTCAACCACCACGACCTAGTGATCCTAGGAGGAACGATCCTTCAGGACAGGAACAAAGTGTTCTAGGTAGAAATATCCCTGAGAGAACAGAACGACGGGATGTTCCTTCCGGTCAGGAAAGGAATGTTCCTTTATTGTCTCGTGGTGATTCTGACACCCTGGAACGTAGAAACGATCCTTCGGGTAGAGAACGATCTCTGCCACCTCAACAATCCAGGAATGATCCCTCCGGTGAGGAACGTATTCCTCCGCAGTCGCAGAACATACCGGAACCTACCGAAGCTCGTGAAGTACCTGGAAGAGGAAATGAAACGGAAGATCCTGTTCAACAAACTCATAGTGGAATCAGACAGATACCTGGTGGAGCGTCTCCGAACGAGTCTGTGCAAATTCCCGACGACAGAAGCGATGCCAGGGTTGTAACTGGATCTCAAGAAGTTGCTACATCAGTTCGTAAGTGTGTTATTAATAATATTTTCATCAGTTAATAGACAATTATTTAATTTCATTGCTTAATAACATTTCAGCTATGGCAGCGATGCAAGATCAACCAAATGAATCTAGAAACAAACGCGAAGAGGCTGTAGGAGCATCCGTAGCTGAAAATCCAGGAGTGTCTGGACCACCGAATCGCAGAGATTCGTACGAGGACGGCGATGATGAGGGTTCGGGTAATAGTCGCGATGAAAGTCGAGAAAGAAGACGCGACGGCAGTCCTGGTGGAAGACGCTACGATTATGACAGAAAGGGTAGATTGTGAGTATTAAATGTATTCAATTTTTCTTGCAATGATTCTAATTACAACAGCAACAATAATAAAACAATAATAATATCAATTATTTAATTAGTTACGACCGTGATCGAGAGTACGAAGAAGATTACTTCTATGATCGTCGACGTGGACCTGATTACGAAAGAGCCTATAATTCTCGCGAGGATCTAGATCGTCGAGATCCTTCCTACCGAGACGATGATCGTCGTCATCCTAGTCGGGATGACCTGGACAGACGTGGACGTGAGGATATAGACAGAAGAGTCAGAGGCAAGGACGATCCTGATGACAGCAGAAGAAGACTCGACGAACGCAGAAGAGACAGAGTCGACGATCCAAGACGCAGAGACAGAGATCCACGGGGTTTTGATCCGCGTTTCCCTAGGGATAGAGATTATCCTGATCGGGATAGGAGGAGGGATGACAGACGACGAAGATACGACGAATACGAAACTAGAGAACCTTTCAGGAGGGAATACTACGATGATCCTTATGGTAGAGGGTAAGATTCTTATGGGTTAAATGAAAGATTTAATTTTTCTATTTTATTCTGTTCTATTAAATATATATTTTTCTAGGTCAAGGCCATCCAGTCGATCCTCCTACAACGACAGAGATCGAGATTATTATTTACGAGCTAGAGATCCCTACTACGCTTACAATGGTTTGTAGATATCGGTTATTTAATTATTTACAATTGTATTCCGCTATTCTCTTTTATCTTTTGCTTATCTACAGGTTATGGCGCCTACGACTACGGTACCAATTACAACAACAATTACTATGCCTACTTCGACAACCTACGAAGAACTAATCCTGTTGCTTATGCCGAATGGTACAACAAATATTATGCAAATCAACATCAACAGTCACAGGCGGCCAGAACTGTTGGCAGTTACACAGAGGACAGAGCCAGTGTGCACTCAGGACGCAGTTCCTGTGACGACAGGTACAGTCCCCATTATTTATTGTTCATTGTTTATCAATCTTAAGTTACAATGCATCAGATTTAAGAATTATAAAATACTTTGCGTTCTGGAGATCTTGACGATCTTTTCAATGCAAGCTTCCTCGTTCGCGTCAAATGAATGTGATTTCATGGCGTTACATTTATTTGGAATTACATGTTAGATACTTTGCAAACCCAAGTATTTGCTTCCACTCGCCCAACAAGGCGTTGTACGTCTCTTATTTCGGGTATCCCGGATGGACGAGGAGCCCTCTACGAAGACGAAATCTGTTTAGTCGGAATTCGACTAGGTGAGATCGGATATAATCGAAGTCTCTCGAGTTGCTCTTCTTGTAAGCCAGATGTACGAAGCCAGTTGCGATAATGCTAGAGCCCTGAAACTTAAAATAAAATCTAAAAGTATAAATGCCTACGAAATCTTGTCCAACTTCTATTTAATCGTATAATGTAAATACAATTGTACTACAAGATTTTTGTTTGCCGCAGCACAAAGAAAAATTAGCTTCGACAGCCGACACTGCTTGTACACGTATATACTTGATCTATAAATTTGTAGATGCATTTGAAAATTATGTAATAATTGAAACGATGCCTTAAGAATACTTTTATTTTTAGAAACACCGGAGATAAACGCACTCTGGACCTTCTTGACGATTCTCTGAACGACGCACCACGAAAGTTCTTCACGGCTCACGTGTTAGGTAGAACAATTTATTAAGATTTATTTAATAATTAATTTTTAATTAGTAATACAATTTTTCACACTTTATTTTTTTTAATCAGGTTCGTTCACTATCGGCTCGCTGTTACACGTGTACGCGAATAATCCAACTGACGGAGAAAAAGCGAAGGTGGACATTTTCCGCGTGGACAGCCTGACACTGCATGATCCTGTTGCACGAGAATTACGTGCCTATCCTGGACCACTAATTAAGCAAGTGTAATTAGCTGTCTACTGATCTAAGCATGCGTATATAAAACCCTCTGTTTCATTGAATCCAATTGCATGTTATCATGATACCATGAAATTATATTGGAACTTTCGTGTACGCGTGCTTCGTAGTAATTCATTAAATAGTAGGCAAATATATGTGTTATTAATATTAGACTATTTGTTTAATATAATATTTTTATACAGGGGCGTCACGCATAAGAAGACGATTATCGAATACTGTGAGAATAAAATTAAGAAAGCCGCTGCTAATGAAGATATGGATGATCGTGCATCGTACATCTTACTGTACGAGCTGATGATCATGTTGATTCAGCAGAACGGAGTATGTATCCCGATCCTTGTACGATATTAATTAGTCTAATGACTTGGTGATAGTTACAAGTTTTTATTTTGTAACGCAGAATGTTGTCGGAGTGGACATTGCTGCTTTGCTATTGAGAAACAAGGATGCGTATCCTTATGACGCAAACAAGCAATACGTACCGGTAAGAAGAGAATCCGTTATGTCACAACGTTCCGGAAGCTTAGTCGGAGATGGATCCGTTCACGAAGGGTCAGCATCTCATGAAAAGGAAGATGCAAGCAAACCGAAAAAGCCATTGACGGTTGAACAAATGACCACTGAATTCAGGAACACCCTCCTCTATGGTCTTGTACAGGAAGCTCTAGGTAATTTATCTTCGAGTAGCACTAGTATTAAGATTTTGGAAAGATACTTTTTAAACGTATCTTTTATCTTGGGGTATTTTCAGAATACGCCATGGATCAGGGATTGTGGGGACACGCATTATTCCTGGCTAGCAAATTGGATAAACGAACTCACGCCTCGGTGATGACGCGTTTTGCAAACAGTTTGCCAGCTCATGATCCTCTTCAGACTTTGTACCAACTTCACTCCGGACGCGTACCAGCTAGTGTCACGGTAATATTTTAAGTGTATTTTGTTTTTGAGTTATTATAATAAATGACGGTTTCTTCTTCAGTGCGTAGCAGATCCAAAATGGGATGATTGGAGGCCTCACTTGGCTATGATAATCTCAAACACGTCAGCAAATCCTGAGATAAATCGCAGATCCATAACGACCCTGGGCGACACCCTTGCTGCTAGAGGAAACATTCACGGCGCTCATTTCTGCTATATCTTGGCGCAGATCGATTTTGGTCCCTATGGCAGCAGCGCTGGGAAGCTGGTGCTAATTGGTTCTAATCACAACAAACCCTATTCCGAATTCGTAACCACAGAAGCGGTGATGCTCACCGAGATATATGAGTACGCACGCAATCTCAGCGAACCTGGTTTCACCCTGGCTGATCTCCAGACTTTCAAGTTCGAGCTGGCTGTTAAGATGGTGGATTACGGTCTGATCGAGAAGGCTTTACTTTACATAGAACAAATAGCGGTGAACATCACGAACGAACCATCCAAGTACAAGAGATCCTTCATCGAGCAAGTTTACGCAATCGGAGACAGAATCAAATATCATGATCCCGTTTGCAAAGATTCTCTCGAGGATGCTGCAAACCTGGCATGGCTCAGCAACCTCTCTGAAATCGTTGGGAAGTGTCAGGTAATTATGCTTCAATGAAAGTAATTGAAATTTCTTATAACGTTTTAGAATCCTTAACGATATTCAATGCTGTAAATGATTTCAGACTGGTGAGATCATTCAGGATGATTTACACGCTCCTAGAACAGTGACCGATATGCACCAAGCACTACAGACTCAGGAACATCACGAAATCCAACAACAACAACAAAAGTGGAGCGTAGCACAACCAGAATATTCGGAAGGACCAACTTCTCTGATGGAAGGTCCAACACTGGATCCTCAATCCGAATGGCAACCAATGTCTCTACCAGCAAACATACAAGATCCTTATAATCCAAGTTCACAGTATGTGGATAATAGTATGGATGCTAGTCAATATCAGCAGAGCCAACATCAGCAGGATTATTGGAACCAACAAACATACGCTCAGCAGGATTACTCAAGCCAGGATTACACACAAGCTGATTGGCAGACACAACAGGCTCAAGCACCGTATCAATCGGAGCAGACAGATGCTGATAATCAGCAACAGGATAAATGGAATTATGAGGTGAGTCAAGGATGTTATTTGAATAATTATATCATAAAAAATATCTCCTTTTTATTATAGCCCTTTGTCAAAATTAATATTACAATGATTAGTCTCGACTTTAACTCCACTACCCAATCTTCGTATCGTCCTCTCATCGCATTGATTATGCTGAAAGTATCTGTTATGTTTGATCCTTGAGAGGTATTAAAAAAAAATGACAAAATTTTTAAAGAAGTACCGTGCATAGCCCACTTTGGATTACATAGAAATTAACAACTTTCGCATCTTTTCTCACGCTCGCTCGCTCGCTCGTTCGTGCGGACAGTCGGAAAAGGAGGAAAAATCAGCCACACCGGAAGTAAGTAATTCCACACTTACATCGCGTAATAGTGCAATGATATTGGGAGCCACCGATAATTTGCTGCGTCGACGTAAAACGATAATTAAACCAGAGCCAAGTGATGCCGATCGTACAGCAGTCGTGGTCTATAATAAGGATAATAATATTAATAAAGAGAAGCCATTGTTGCAAGACACATACTGTGCTTATAAGGACACTAAGACTAAGTTAGATAAATGTCAAAGATTGCTGAAATATCCAAAAGTGACAATGAGCTACCCAAAGATTCTTAATGCCAAGAAAGTTCATCCGGAGGAACCTCCTAGAGTAAAGAGAATCGATCCAAGAGTGGTTAGACCACCTTTGTCAAAACCACCAGTGTTTTTGAAATGTAAACTCAAAAAAGAGGTACCACGCGACACGACTGATGAAGATTCAGAGCGTGAAACTGAAAATGAATCAATTAGCAAAGGGCCAACTGATTTAGATATTCAGTTTGGTTCTTTTAGGTTAAATTCGTTAAATGCTTCTGGTTTGTCATCGGACAATGAGGATACTTCCTCTTTGCCAACTGCGAACAGTCGATGCAAAACTTTGAAAGAGTATTGTAATTTTGATGAAAATAGTGCACTCAGAATTGCACCTCACATACGTAGGAGGGATATCATTTGTGATACGGTGGATGCTTGGTGTGATGTCAATGATGGACAAGCTATGGGAAGATTGAATAAACCACTTATTTTTGGTGGAACTTTTCCCATAGATGTCCCACTGACTAGTAATAGCATCAAAAATAGTCCTACGAGTAAAGGAAATGCACTTGCTGGGAAAACTATTTCGAAGACCTTTGATATCGATGCTCCAATTGGTGACAATTGAATCACTTGCACTCAGAGTAGATTCCCTTTTCCTTAATGAAAAAATTCATGGTATCTTTAAAGTGTCGTCTTCACAGCATCCAGTCAATTTGACAGACTGCAGTTACCTTAGAAATATAAAGATATCAAACAATTTTTTAATCATTTGTGGGATAGTGGTGCGGCACGCGCGCAGCGCGCAATATGCCTCTAGTATAGATAATAAAATGCATTTGCATGGAATTGCACTGATAATTATAGGGACTTTAAGTAACAGTAACATTAATATTGAGAGGCAGATATTTTCTCTTGTTATTTGTGTCGTTAACAATTTTACTGTGAGATAAAAATTGTAAATGCTTTTAAGCGTTCAAAAAAGAGCAACTAGTTTAGATGACCTATTTATTAGAATTGAAACGTGAACAAACATCATGATTTACTGAACAAAAAAAAATACTATTTGTGTTTCTTCGTACTCAATTTTCTCTTCTATTCCGTTTCACGCGTTAGAATTACAGCTGTGTATAAGAATATTGTTATAAGATTCAGAATGTGTAATAAAAAGTATGACACACTGTAGTGTCTGTAAGTGTTCATAAATGATATAAAGGGTGTATTGAAGAACATTTTTTTTTTGAAAAATCACAAAGAATCTTTCAAAACAAATTCACCTGTTAGGGCTAACCTGAAGTCAAATAGAAACAACATAGTAACAAAACAACCGCATATGCTAAGTGTTAACACAAACTGGATGCATGCAAAGTTTCTCGTTGTTTACTGTAATAGTACTATAACTCGGTGAAATGATTTTAAAGTTGTGCAAAAACACTTGAATACGCAATTCGTGCAGAAGTCAGTAAATTCTCTGTAAATTTCATTTGCACAAGACATTTGCACAGGACCTCTCTCTAAACATATATATGATATATGCATATATATATATATATATTCATTTCTCTGCAAAATAATTCTATTACAGTAAGCGGCGATAAGCTTTGCCGGAGCAAGTTTGCGATAATGAATTGTATATTTTATTGTAGCCTCAGCCAACGATATCAATGGCACCCTCGTCCTCGAAGCAGTACGATCCTCTGGAGGAACTGGATGCCCTGGACACACCCAGAGCTGCATCAAAACCAACAGCTGAAGGGAAAAAGGTCGTCGAGAAGCAGTCGGACAAGAAAGCAGCTGGTGGAGGTGGATCCTGGTTCGGTGGACTGTTCAGCAAATTGGCACCAAAGCCTAAAAATCAAATGATCCTACCGGATGACAGTAATCCTACGGTAAGTCTGATCTGTGTACGAACAAGGACGTCTTAGTTGATCCACCCAAGGAATCACGGTAGCTGGTTTTATGTTTTATGTCGCGAAGGGCTCTCGAGGTTACTTGTGGTAGTTACTTCGAGTATGTGAGACGGAAGAGAAAAGGCCAGTATAACGAGGCTTTCAGATAATTAACAATCGACCCTACTAACGAACTTGTTAATTAGAAAAGTAGTTGATCCCTAACAAATTCTAAAAGCGCGACAATGAGTTAATCACCGATGACGCGTTGGGTTAATGAAAAAAAATTGTGAATAAGCTGTAAAAAAAAGATTTTATCAGATTAATTATAATACTTTTTTATTGTTTCCATCGCGATAGATTGTCTGGGATCCTGTCGCTAAAAAGTGGATGAACAAGGATGAGGATGGCGAAGGTACTTCTGGCCCTTTGGCTCCACCTCCAAAAGCAACTGACATCGGATTCAGAGCACCAGCGGCTGATACTACAGCTCCAACAATTCCAAACCCGTCAGCGTCATCGAATGCAATTCCAGATGACTCGTCAGTGGTTAACAGCTCGAAATTACTGACTGGCAGTAACATGTACAAAATGCCAAAGGGTAGGAGTTTGCGTGCCAATTACATAGACGTGATGAATCCTAGTGGAACAAAGGGTACTGGAGCATCGTCGAATATACCAACACCCGTAACATCACCTCTGGTGCCAATGGCCGCGTCGTCGCCCCAATTATTTGTCCCTGCCCCAGGTAATCATTAGACTAAGATATTAATTGTTAAAAATTTTCATTCTAAATCCTTATCTAATACCTCTAATCCTTTTTTTATCACAGTCAACGACCCCAGTGCACCTGTAGATTTTTTGACGCCGACTCCAACGGCGGCTGTCACTGAAAATGCACCCCAGGGGGTAAGTGCAATATATAAAAATTCCCTGTTACGTAATTATATTTCATTATGTCTTCATCACATTACGTTATACGTCAAATTCTCTTCCACACTTCTATTCTCATGGCATACACTGCATTTAACAGTACAGTTTCACATGTATACGTTTTCAATTATCTTACTCGACACACGCCACCATTTGTTATTTTATCGTTGTCTCTGCCCCCCTTTATCTCCCACCACAACGCGCTCTGGCTGCAGTATGCTGTTATGCAGTTTTCATGTAAATCTGGAACGTGTCCCAATGGAACTGTAATGTTAAAGCATTTGTTACTTTATATTACTTTTCAATTCCCATGACTATCTTAGTAATTACACCATGCTAAAACGTATGCTCGTTTACTTCATTAGTTTTGTGTATTTATTCCCACTATGTTAACATCAGGTCAAAATCTCTTCAGGGTTTGTTTCTCTGTCATCCCTTTACTTTAGTACTTACAGTTAGTGTTTTTTGTTCTATTCCTATGCATGGGTTTTTGGTATTTCAAGTAAATCCAATTTTTACGATTAATGAAGCCCGTATCAGAGAAAGAGAGAGAGAGGGAGAGTAAAGCGTGAGCTGCGATTAAAGATAAGTTACGAGACTTCAAAGTGAAGCTGCACTGCGGCATAAAGAATAATAATTACTGTATCGAATAATCTCATCTCGCTGTAATCACGTACACGAGTTTACAATTAATTCGTGTTTCGTTTCATGTTCCTCTTTTTCCAAGCAGTCGGGGACGCAGAATGACCTAGCCAAATAACAATTCTTGAAAATAGTAAGGAGATCTTCTTCTTTATTCGTACAGTTTTCTTTTTATTTTGCCTATTTATTGGTTTTCGCACATACAGACGCACCTTTGTTGTCCCTGCGCATGCTTGCACAGTGTGTGGTCGTTGAATTTTCTCCTAGGTTTGTGTGTATCGTTATGGTTATCTTTTTTTTAGTGAACGTCTTAGAAAGTATTTCTTTTATTTTCCCAGAGCTATACTGTAGTGCGCAAAGTCCGTTTACACGTTCTTGTCAAGTAGCAAAGCGTGTTTCCATGTAAAAATGCACCATTGATCTTTATCGATCCTCGTTCACGCTGCTTAACAAACAAACTCCATAACTCATTCCCAATTTCGTGATTACAAGAAATCTTAGAACCAAAAAAAGAAAGTTTCCCTCAACCTGCCTCCCTCTGACTTTGTTCTCCTTGTCCCCCAGCACAATAGCCTCTCCACAAAACAAAAGGTTTCCACTAAAGGGACAATCGTCACCACGAGATAAGAATTTCGCCAGTGACAATCCAAAGGCAAAGTAAAAAGCATGCATGACACTTAACCAAAGTTTTTTTTTCCCAGCAATACGTCTATCCGTATCAGCATGGCGATTTCTCGTGGCTGTCGATTCCTAATATTAACGCAAAGCGCTTAACCTCCTCATTAATATATAATTATGCTCTCCCACCATTACACGAAGAGCGCGAAAAAGTGTTTGCGCGCAAAACCGGCATTGAGAATGAAGAAAAAAAAATTCATCCAAGTGCATGCAACACGACCTTACGCGTCCCACTTTTATAACACACTTATTGAATAATTAACGACTAGCTATCTCGGGCAATTATCAGTCTGTGAGACGACATTGTTATTTTGTATATGGGGACTTAGCTCTCTCGATGGAGCTCGACCAGCTCACTATCGCGAGAAGTGCAGAGCTACACAATGAGGGATCCGCGCCTCCTCCAACGGGACAAGGTAATTCTCAATTATCCTGTATCACAAAGTTTTAATTGACTTGTCAGCTGAATTACGAGTCGCGTGATATAATCCTGGATACACTATTGATTGTTACACTTGAAGCTACCCACGGTAAGACGCGTGAAAATCTCTTCGCATAATGGCAGATCGTACGTTCATTTATCATTACTCTTGTCTGACTAATACATATATATTTATTATAATCTTCTGATAACGTGCTAATCGACACGCTGTAATTATTGATGGAGTTTCATTGATATTATCCAGTAATCATCGCTTTTATACACTATACGCTGTTTTTGTCGGTTTCTTTCAAATTAAAAAAAAATTCGACTCTGGGACAGCTTGGTGAAGGACGTTGCTGGTAACCTTTTGGCTTTTTAGAATTATTTTTTGCTTTTTCATTATTTTTTTTTTCTATTGGGATATACTTTATCGCTTTCACAGTTATCGAATTTATGGGCAGAGTTTGTTATCTATTCATTTTATTTAATTGTACTGAATCCTTGGTACTCCTGGCTTGTATCGTTACAAATTTCTTTCTTTTTTCTCGTATCTTCTCAGGGACCAATGATGTTCAATCCGACGGACATGAAGGATCGTTCGTTGAAAAACACACCAAGAAGCAGATATCCTCCACGATAAGATAGTCAGATGCTGCTGCTCATGGGAATGCAATTACAGTTTCGAAGAGGCCATTTTCTCGCTGTCTGTCTAATGCATATGGAATAGTGAGAATTCTTAGTGATCGGTAACGAGGCAAATTTCCTGAAGAGTCATTTGCCCTCTTGGCGAGAGAGAAGTTGTGGGAATTTTTTTAAATTAAGATCCTGAGATCAATCTCTTTTCAATTATGCGAATGCGATCTCCGTTGTTATACAGTTTGGAAACGATAAGCTTAATTACGCTAATTACTTTTCAGTAATCCTTTCGTCGATGGATGGAAATTTACTTAGGGAATTCGTGAGGCACGAGCTCAGAGCGAGGAATTCTTTTTTTTACATGCTCTATTTTGTACAATAATCCGTTCCAACTACGGAACTGTCGATAAATGATTCATTAATTGAGGAAGACAATGTGAGAGAGAGAAGAGTGAGAGAGGGAGAGAGAGAGAGAGAGAAAGTACGCGAATATCGTTGGAACTAAGATAAGACCCCTATTAGGGATTTATAAGTGTCATGACGTTTTTTTTTTGTTTCTCTGCAAATTTTTCATAATTACACGTTGCTTTCTATCTGCAATCTTCTGATGAGGTTGTTGGCGAAAAATAATATAAAATAATAACGTGTGTTCTCGTATGTTATCGTGTATTATCACAGAATGGATACGCCGTTAGATAAGGTAGATTAAAGGGAAATGGTGCTGAGCTAAGGATATATCTATTCAGAATGATAACGTGCAATTTAATTGACTTTTTTATTTGAAAAAAAATATCTATCAGTACAGTCACGTATGAGGACACACGTGGATTCTCAATTGCTAAATGTGTCACGATAAGAGAAAAATCTCTGCACTAGGGACTACGGTAGTTTATCAACGATATGAGCGATTACAAAGTTATCCTTAAAACTTGAAAGTAATCAAGCATCCACTGCGTACTGATTTTTTAGGTAATCGCCTGGAATGCGATTAGGATGATCAATTATTTAATTAAATGAATATCTTCCGCGCCTGGTTCCATGTTGCTGACTATGCTCGACCAGTGCCGCGTTAGGTCGATGCGAATGATGACGCGATGATAATTAATGATTTAGGAAAATTCGTTAGGACGTCAATCATCAGTGTTTTTTCTGCTATCGACGCGAAGTCTGATTTTATAAGCTGACACGGATATTGCAGAGTCGCTTAATGTACATGGAAATGTCAGTGATGGAGTATATATTATAGAAAAGAATGGGAAACCGAATTCCTTTCAGATTCGTATTGTATTCCTATCGGTCGGAATCATTTAATGATTTAAGAAGGTCTGTCGTTGATACGTCATTGATCAACTGCCAATTCGCGCTGCTGCGAAAAGTCTAGAAAGATAAAAAAAGAAATGTTCTTACAGATTCGTTAGTCACTCGTAGACTTCTAAGAATGTTTTTTCAAAAATTTCTTTCTTCTTCATCCTCGTTAGCCACGTGGATACTGATATCTTCTTTCCTTAGTATTTTTTATTATTCTTTTTAAAGTAGAAAAGGTAGAAGGAATTTGGACGATCGCTTAAACCTTAGTAACGTTTCTGGCCAAAGCCGATTACTATAGGCAGGAGGTTAATCAAAAATTTTTCATCGTTAAAAATATAAATAAACTATACTTGTCGTTCAGGTCGATGATACTTGGGTTTTTTTTTCGAAACGAGACGTGTAATTCGAATTTTTTGATTTTGCCAAAATGTATCAAGCGTACGTATATTCCGTGGTCAATGATGACGAGATTGTTTGTTGTTGTGCAAAATGTTACAATTATTGATCGGTCATTCATATTTTAATGATATCATTAAATTATTGTACATAAATAGACGGCCTGTACGAGTTTAAATATCCGTTTCATCGTAATGATAGTCCAACTAAAATGAAAGCGTAAAAAAGAAATGAAAATAAATACTAGAGGCAGATCCGTCATTCTCTACTGTAATCTGTCTACAGCACGTTACTGTTATTTTGTTATTTTCCACAAATAGAACAATTATCGTTGAAATCGACTAAATTATATCCTGTGCCCAATTTTATACACGCGACCCTCTGATAGAATTTTCTATATGTATATACACGTACACTATGTATAATATCTTGTCCTCGGAATTTCTCTATATTATTTTTTAACAATCGAATCTACGCTGTGTCCCGATTAATCATAAAAATTGATACACCTTTTGTATTATTATCTCGTTTATCGTCTACGTGTTATTTAACAAAATGAAAAAACCGTGCTTCTCCAATAAATCGAGTCCCGTCTAACTTATGCGAATAACAATGATGACACGACACTGTCTATTTGTGGAAAATTCCAATAAAACAAATAAAGTAATTCAGTTTAGTGGGCCTAACGAATTGTTTATCGGAGTCTCGACTTTAGCCAGGAGCATCAAGATACGTTGAAATCCCTAAAATACAAAAAAAAGGCAAACTTAACTCTCGTAATGGCGACTGAACACCATTAAGGGAGTTCCTTTGTCTGCAGAGGGAATCTGAATAAATATTTGGGTCAACCGGATACAAAAAAAAAGATAAAAGAAACAAAAAGCATAGGACGAACATTGTGTTCCATTTTCTTTAGTCGAATAGAATGACGTCTTGTAGATTTTCGTATCTTTCATCTGCCGCGTCCCAATGGCGAATGGCGAAATCGAATTTTTTTTCAAAGGCTTCCCATCCGCCGTTTTAACCAATTCGATTGGCAATGTTATATAAGGGATGAAAGGACGACGAGGTTAACGCTTAAGATCATCCTCCAGGAGTTAGGGTTAATGTTGAACAGAGAAGTATTAATTGAGCTGTACGTTATTGTATGTATAGGGTGGTTTATGTGTAAGCGATGCAATTTGGCTTGAGGTGTAACATATTATTACGACATACGCAATTTACAATTCAGAATTGATGTACGTTTATGGGAAACATGGATAACGATAACGTGTATTGTATATTATTATTATTATTATTACTATATTAATTACTGTCACTTATTGATATATGATAATAAAATATATTATGAATTGGACTTGGGAATTTTTTTTTATTATTCTTACTTATATTCATTCAAGATAATTGACAAAAACTAGTTGACCAACTGACACTAGCTGGTATACTGTTAAGGGTGCATTTTAAGGGTAGGTATAAAAGGTTTGTATTGTATCAATAAATTGTTCTTACCTGTATCTTTTTTTTGATTCCATTTTGATACCTTAATGGAAGTAGATGTTAATGGAATTGTGACAGTTGAGTAAAATGGATGATCGAATGGGAACATCGTTATGAAATTGGTTTCTGTGGTATTGTGCATTTATAATTGAGAGTGAAAAAAGGGTCAATAATTCATTCGTGTTTATTTGTTTATTTACAATCGCACGTATCTAAGTAAAGAAACGGTAAATATCTCTTGGATGAAATAAAAAAAAACGGATTGAAGATACATTCGAAGGAACGGGTGAAAGGGAGAGTGACGTTAATGACAGTTGGGTGTTTTGAGTGTGACGTAATAAAAAGTGTCACAGTGAAATGCCTGCATTGCTTTATATATATATATATACACGTTTGTGTATATATAGATATATATACATATAGTATTGGTTACACTTTATCAGGTCTGAGCATTTTTACACGTGGTTCCTTCCAAATCGCTGACGCCTTTTCGTCTTCTTGATATATACAATATGTATATTTTGAATAAATATCTTTTTCTCTTATCGCGTTGCCGAGACGTCAAAATAAATTTTTATTTGCGCGATATTTGACGTTGCTGGGAAAATGAACTGTCACGAGGAGATATATACGATTGAAAAAAGAAAATGAAATGATCAAAAAGCGTTTACCTCTGCAGAAGGATCCACGGTGCAATGATTTTCAAAATGGTTTTTTTTCTAATTCTTCCCTGACAGTGTATGATGATCGAGTGGAGTACAAGTAAAGTTATTTTGTGTTTTTTACCCGATAAATCTGTGTTCGTAATGAAGATTAATAATTCAAGTATTTTTTTTTTAATGGATGATCTGCCCTGTGGATATGATTTTGTGATCGTGGGTTTTAGCTGTACGTATGTAGCGTATGCGTATGTTATATACATAGCACGTATGTTGGGCGATGATCGATTTAAAGCTTTCATTTGGAATCCAACGATCGTCGCCACATTTTGCGACATTTTTTTTTTGTAACTTAAGACTTAGAGACTAGGATTATTATTACGGCGCGATAGAAATTCCCGTGACTAGATTAATATATATATATATATATATACGCGTTTTAGACGCTTTTGCGAATATTCTGCGATTCTTGGTTTCGCGAGTCTTCATATACACGCGAGAGCGCTTTCTTTTTCCCTCTAAACTTATTCCGTTAGTCTTATCATTAGATTTAGGCGCAGATACAGTACGCGAGTATCTCTTTGTTTTTGCAAAAATTGCGAAAATTGAATTAGTGCGAAGATTCGTTAGGTTACTTTTTTTACTTTATTCTTTCTCTTTCGAGGAATTTTGGCAATGAGGGACGCCACGGATGGGGTGGAGGGATTGGATTTTTTATTTTTAGGATTTTCATTATAGGATTTTCTTTAATCATTTTTTTTTAATAACCTTGGGTGGGGGGGTCGTTCTGTTTTCTTTCTTCTTTTTTGCTATTTCCGTTGTTTTTTAAGGTAGGACAATTTTTAGTCGAATTAAAAAATACTTTACAATATTCCCCGTCACACAATTGTCTCACTCTCAGCATATAATTTATAACTTATTATATCCCCGCGAAATGATCCTCGGACTATTTAGTGTCACATAAAAATATATATCTATATATATTCATATATATATATATGCATATATTTTGTTTTTATTCGCACAAGGTACACGGTCGTAACATGACATCAACCGATTTTTGAAGTGCCAACTCTTAATAGCTTTCGGTGCAAACAAGTCCCCCTGAACCCTGACACTATTGTCGTCACGCTATAACTATATACCTTTCGCGTATTTATATACTGACGTATTATACACTATTCACGCTAATATTTCTCCTTGTCTTTATTTATATACTCTCAAGAAAATACTCTTTACTCTTTGTTCGTAAAATACTCGAAGGATCAACGGGATTTTTCTTTTATTAATATCATACGGCAATTTGATTCTTTCATTTTCTTTTTTGGCATCTCATATAATCATTGCATCGGTTGAAACTGACGATAATAATCCTTCTCATAGAATATATATATATATTTATGTACAACCGATAAATGGAACATTTTCAATGTAAAACAGTGTTAATTAAAGAAGAAGAAGAAAAGATAAAGCGTTTAATCTTTTTTTTTTTCTTTGCATTCACGTTAAACACTGCGTTAACGATACGCTTTCGTATGTATAGCTGTACAGTTTGAACGCATCGTTTTCTTTGTTAAATGTAGCCATAATAATACTGTTCTTTGCATCGCATTTTAAACCTCATTAGGTTTATTATCATTGCCTCTCGTAACGGTGATATCAGCGATATATTACCCACCGGTA
>JARQST010000078.1:43776-64639 GCA_030142225.1 Pachycephus smyrnensis | reverse complement strand
TCGCATTTTAAACCTCATTAGGTTTATTATCATTGCCTCTCGTAACGGTGATATCAGCGATATATTACCCACCGGTAGGATACACTTCCGTTTGGGTTAAAGGGCGTTGTTCAAAAATCACGTTTCCGGTACGTACGAGAGGGCTGGAACGGGATCGACTGCGATTTATGTACAATTTTTGGGTAATATGTAAATACACGGAAATTTGTGGTTTACAATTATTTAACAATGAGGGGTCCGAGAGTCGGTAGGTACGATACTGGACGTGAAAATGATTCCTGAAAATGTTTGAACGTCAATTTTCGTTTAAGAGGGGAAAATGAAATTTTCCCTCCAAAAAAGACAGAATTTCGGAACGACGAAAAATGGTCAATTTTTGAAAAAGTGATCTTTTCTCGTTTACCTGTTTCGATCTGTATCATCTGAAGATAATCGAAAGATTGAAGGGATAAGAAAGTACAAGTGTTCGGAACGAGATACAAGAAGTAAAAAGAGACGAGAATTAAGGACATAAATATAAAAGTGAAAGGAGAGAGAGAGAAGCAAGAAAGTTTTAATCGGCGAAATTTTCCAAATACTTTTCCCCCGAATGAACTCGAATTAAACGTCCAAGTTTCACCTGATCCAACTCATTCGAGGGCGTACCGGAAGCTGAAATTATAGGATCATTAATTTTAATTTTCCTGGGAATTCGTAGAGGAAAATAAAAAAAATCGAAGAAAGATCACGTCTCATCCCGAAAATTTGCAGTTGGACCGATTCTGTCTCGCGTGACGTCATCTGCAAAGGATCTCCTTCCCATCCTGAAATTCCTTAAACGCGTACAATGAAACAGGGAAACCCGACAAGATAATGATGAATTCTCAGGAAATCATCTAACAGTCATTTATCAAGTCAGGAATCACAAAGATCCTTATTGCAAGGACGTATCCGCCATGTCACTCTTGCCCCATCCATTTTGGGCGCTCGAAGTCCTGGACAGTTGACTGGGACTGCGAACCGGACTCCTGGCAGGATAATAGACGCAAGGACCAGGACTGGCAGATCTTCCTATACCTTTGACACTTTGTCGACTGTTGCCATTGGAGAGGACGTTGTTGTTCCTACTGATGGTCGTATTGGACCTTTGAAGATGTGACCTCCTTATGGAATTACGTAACTCTATGTTGGTAGTATTGGTAATAACGGACTCGTCGTTGGTCTGAAATTCAGGACTGTCCCTGCCAGGACCAAACAGTCCATTGCTGCAGAACAAACGCAGGAAGATCCTTTTGAATTTACGTCCGAATATCACGTAGATGATGAAGTTGACGCTGCTGTTTATGGTCACCATTAAGTTTCCCAGCTGCACCATCCAGTTGGGCGTCTGCGCGTGAAAGTTCTCGTAGATGTTCGTGGCGAGGGGTAAGATATTGCAAATTATAAATACTATCACCACGCAGAGTAACATGGTGGCCAAGCCAATTTCGCGTCGTTGATGTCGCGACAGATGTTGCAGATCCTGATTGGCTTTTCTGACCTAAATAAAAACAGAAAAAGGAAACTCCATTGAGAAACTGTCATTCTTTTTTCATCGTCTACAAGAAAAAGGATTGATAACAAAAAATTTCGAATTTTTCAGTCGCTACTCTCTACCCTTGATAGTATGGCCAAAAATCTGAAACATCCTTATACGGAACTCTTTGAAGAAGCTGGAATCCGAAGCTGGTAACATGTCAGAGAAACAAAATGGAAGCGGCCAATAGGATTCCCAAAGGATCCTCAAGGTATCTAGATACGTCAAATTGTTCTATCCTTGCGCGATTCTTCGAACGCTCTTATTTATACTCCTCGTCTTCTCAACCCCTTTCTCTTCTTTGGCAGGTACAGAGTAACGGGCACCAAGAAGAAGATACCATCGTAACCCCCGGCAACGAGGAAAAATTAAATGGCTCCCTTGTCGCTTGGCTGCGTAAAAAATAGCGATAGCTCTCCTGCGAATCGGTCGACGTGGTCTTCCTGTTCGACCTCAGTATTATTTTAGTGCGTCGGAACGCGTTCGCGGCAGATGAGTGAAAATAGGTATGCGCGAGAGGGAAAAAGAAAAAGAGGAAAAAGAGAGAGAGGAAGAAAACAGGCGACACACTGAGAACAAGAGAGCGGAATGAGTAAACAACGTTGAGAGAAGGAAGGCACGAGAGCCAAAGAGTAATGTTATCCATATCACGTATATACGTGACCATTGCTCCCACATGGGGTGTAATGCGTATATGGCAGACGCCATTTTCTCCTTTCATTTTCTTTTTATTTTTCTCTTACTTTTTTTTTCCCTCTCTCAACCCACGACGCCACCACTTTACGAGGCAATGAAAGCACGATTTACACACCCGTGCAACTTCCCTTGCGCGATTAGCGATGGGCTTTTTCGCGTACTTAAAATTTCATGGACGCCCACCGACGCCCGGCGTCGGCGTGAATTTACCGTCGGTACGGCATTCCTTCTACGTATACTCTGATTTCTACTTCCTGCATCCTTCGCGTTCCTTTCCATCGCTCTCTCGCTTCTCTAACGTCTTTTCGCTTTGCTTACTTTTTTCTTCTCTTTTCCTCCTATTATCGTGGAGATTTAGCACGAGGCCAAATCTCCACTTTGCGAAATTGAAACTGCAATCGCGCACGTGAAATTTATCCAACGTAAATGGCGGAAATGAGCTGGGTTCCCTTGGATAAACGAAAAGAAATTGTACGTCGCAGCTGCCGCACTCGTTTTGCTGCTGTGCTTTATGTGGTTATCTATATTACTTTATATACACTGTGGATACATATGTGAAATATAATATACGAACCACTTATGTAGATACTGTATGTATATATATGTATATACAAAATCGATTATAGTATCTTTTACATATATTTGTCTGTAAGTGTATTTGTGTGTATATATATATTGCTCAGGAGTGTAGACAAGAGACGCGTATTTTTCTCATTGTTCTTTCGAAAAGCAATAAATAGGAACGCAGTCAAAAAAGAAAGGGTAAAATGGCTGCCTGGCAAAAGGATAGATAAAAAGAAATATTGGCACAGAGAAAGGCAGTCATATTGCACAGTACTTCGATAAAAGTGGTATCCAACTTTTGATGTACGGTACAAGGTGTCGATAAAACGATAGGAGAAAGTTTACCAATAAAAATTCATGTCCATTTTGGGGTGAAAGCTCGTTTTTCAATATGACGTCTTTACGTATCTTGATGTTCGGTACGAAATGTTATCTAGTATTTGGATAAATATTTATGCTACGTTGCGAGAATAACAACCCAATTATCAGCCGAGGTTAGGTCAGCTGGGTCAGCATCTTTTCACTTTCGTATTTGGGTCATGCGCTGCGTTCGAGACGAAGAGGCGGCTGGAAGAATTCCTTATATTTTTCGTCTTTTTTTCATAGAATAAACGAAGCGTTGCTTGACTCGATAATTGAGGCCAGAGGCGGGAGAGAGTCCGTGCAGAAAAGAATCAAGCAAGAAGTTGAGTGCATACATCGTTACCATTACGTAATACGACCTGAAAATGTTTTTCAGGGGGGCCATCAACTTATGGAAATCAATGTAAACGAGTCCCCTGATATAACGAGGACGAGAAAGACTCGAAGGAAGTAAGATGCGCCACTTTGAAGTTACAAAAGAAAAAGTAAAAACTGTATTACGTCAGAGGTCGTTGGAAAAGTTAAGAAATTTTATTCGCCACTCTGCGTTGCGTTACGTAACTGTAAAAATGTTCTTCCTTACCTGTCGGTATATCGCCTGGTTAAATATAACCAAGAATGCAAATGGCAGCGCGTAGTAGAAGACGAAGTACATCCAGTGCACTACGGATACGTAAACCAAATTGGATCTTAGTCGTGTTGGTACGATGCAGTAGACGGTTACGTTATATTTCCAATGTACTTCAGATTCGAAGTCCACTTCCCAATATCTAGAATGACATATAGAAGTCTCGTCTGAGTGTAGGGGTCTGTTGAAGATTCGAGGTGAACGTCCGCCATGTTTGTATTGGCTGTTAGGGAGCTTCTAGAATTACGTAACGCGCATAGTGCAGCTTACTTTTGGAGGTTATATGCAAATGCGAAGAGTATTATGCAGAGGACTGCCAACCGTGCTCGACCGTAGGTGCAGAGTGAACGGGCCCTTAATGGATGACAGACTGCCACGTATCTCTCCATGGTCACTGTCAGTGTCAAGTAGACAGTGACCATTTGCGTCATCGCTAGGAGAGGGTAGAGGAACTTCACTATTTTTGGATACACCACGAATTTGTAAGTGAAGAAAAGTCCAGTGTAGGAGTAAATGGCTGGTAGACCGAAGCACAGAACCTGTAATTAATTAATTAAAGATTAAACGTAATCGATTAAGTAACTATTGCATGATACGAAAAATGAAAATTTTTCAAATGGAAATTCATTATATCAGATTCTTAAGGGATAGGTGTGTGTTATATACATTTTTTATGTATCCTGCAGTTTTTTCTTTAATATTATTTTCGTGAGAAATTTCAAAGAATAACATCAAAAGAGATTTTCAAAGATAGGTGGGTTTATATTCATCGAAGCGAGACTCGAAATTGCTACGAAGATGGACTACGGGAGCGCGAAGCGTGAATCTGAGAATTTTTCGCTCTGCCAGGTCGCTCCGTCTTTGTTCCCTTTATTTTTATGAAAGTGCTTAACATCCGTCATGCTCTCTTCTACCCGTCTGAGATGATCTTCCTGATCCGAGATTAATCGGCGTCGCGAGGCAAATCAACGTGACAAGATAAAAATTGATGATCACTTGTGATAAGTTTATCGCATTCATCCAGATAAATCTTTGTCAAAGCTACAGCAATGATCACTATCAGGGTGCATCAGTTTTTTTCCACAAATATCATTATTATCGTCTAATCTAAGTTTTTTAATTTTAATAAAGATCGACGCCCGAAGAGACGCTTAAACGCGCAGTACGTATTTATAAAGACGTCGTCTGCCTAACATGACCCAATAACAATGGCGGCACTGAAAAGTACTTAAGCTTATGAATATCATAAGACAATGTTAATTTTATGAAAAGCCACCCTATTAAATGTCACATTAAAGCCAAGGGTTGCGACGGCCATTTTCTTTTTGTAAACTTCTATTAAATCATCCATTAAAAATTCATTATAGTAAATAACTTCCAAAGGAATGACATAATCAACAGAAAAAAAAGATGAAACTTACCGAAGTTATGATGAGGACCGTATCGCATCTCGCCAAGCCGATCAATAGATAATTGATTGATGATTTCATCTGCGGCCGCGACAAGATGATCATCGAGATGAAATTACCGAAGAGTCCAAACAGGCCAATCAGATTGAGCAGGACGCCGTCTACGATAAATTCAAAAAGCGCGCCCTGCTGCAAGGGACTTCTGCACTCCTGGATCACGGTATTGTTATCGGTAATGTTACCGGTTAAATTACCAGTTATGTTACCAGCAAGATAACCGGTAAGATTGCTAACTGGTCCATCCGCTTCCATCATCTCGAGCTACGTAGATCTTATTAATTAATCTTTCGTCTTAAAACTCAGCCAATTAATTCACGACTCCGTTAGGTATATTACTGGCTGAAAATCGCGGAATGAATTACGAATTATTATTTTTGTTGTTGTTGTTGTTTTTATTATTATTATTATCATCCTTATCACCCACAGGGAATGAAATTCCCTCGCGTTATTCTCATCTCACTGAATCAGTACACTTCATTTCCTAATGAGAATACGACACTGTAACGCACTACCAGACGAGTACCATTTTTGGCTATTAATCTTGCAGGATTTTCTTTTTCTTTTTTAATTGAGCATCATCAAATTACATGAGCATTAAACATAATATTCGCGCTTGTTACGATTGAGTAGAATATTTAGGGCTGCCAATACGAAGTCAGGGCAGAGGGACGTAGAATTTTACGTAAAATATTCAAGCTCCGGGTGGGTCGCCGGAGTGAAAATTCCTTGGGGATGTATTTTTCAGGTTTTAGAATTTCTCAAAATTCTTCCCTTCTGTATGTCCTGGGGGAAGTTTGACTATTTATCAAATTTTCCATGCTGATCCAGACTTCTTGAATTTGATTGATCGAATTCACCGGGTACGACTTCATTTTTTATTTAAATAGATACTTCTTTTTTTTATCTATTATCTTTCTCTTTTGTAGACAATCCGACTGCAGTCTTAAAGACTGTTCACTACCTCTTGAATTTATGGGACATTATCCGAGTGGTCCAGGGCCCCGCCATCTTTAATTCTCGCGATTCACGTTATTATCTTGATTCGACGTAACGCGAGGATGCAGCGACGTAGTCATCGCCTGGAGTTGAAGGTTCACGTGGTGGCAGCGAATTTACACGACAGCGTGATGTACTCCTTAACGAGATGTCGCTGAGAGATAAAATCCAAGATCGAACGCCTGGACCCCAGCCTCTTCATGATGTCCTCAACGACGCCAGGAAGATGCCTGCGCGAAATACGATAAGATCCATTGGTATGATAACAGGACAAGAAAGCGTCGCACAAATTAAGAGGGGCCTTCTACATTCCACTACTCACTACATCCATCCCACCCACCCTCGTACCATCATGACGGACAGCCTCTTCCGTTTCCAGGAAGTTTCAGAAACTCTCAAACATCCCTGACAGGCAGAAATAGATATGGCGGAAAAATAAGGAAGAAAACGTCACAGAAGAAAAAGGAAAAACTTATTCAGTCGTGAAATCCCTTATTTGTGGACATTCAATTAGCTGAACGTTATGGTCAATCAATTTGCCAGAGAGCAATTCCCCTATTTATATATATATATATAAACCTATAGGCAGATATATTTTGTGTGTGTGTGTGTGTGTGTATATATATATATATCAATGTAACCTGTAACAATGCCTACGGTCGAGCAAACACTTTGCCAGCATCATACTCTAGTCGTAGTTTCATGCATCAACGGTCTTCCCCATTTAACCCCTCTGTATTATTTCCAACCTCCCCCCACCCCACCCTCTAATTGACACCGGCAAGTCCCGGTCGAGACGGCAATTACTTTGCTGACTTGTTAAAGCAGCCTCGAGAAGCTTCACCGACTGCTATCGTATCTTGTGTTACACTTTCATCCCTTGAGTATCTTTAAAGCTAACTGGCAGCTTTCAAGGTTAACGATTATGCCAAACCGCGTTATATTCATTCTTGAGAATCAAGGGTGATAACCAACCCCCTGCGATTGCGTTACGACAATCGTTCGTTTGACGATCGTTAAAAAAAAAAGGCAATTTGATTGTGAAAATTGCGATATTTTGCAAGTCGCCAATATTTCTTCGACTTTGCCACACTCGACGCCATTTTCGTTTTTTTCCGGCTTTATGGAAATTTGACAGGAATGCAAGTCGCAAATATTCTTTTATATGAAAACGTGCTTGTTTCGCAAAATTGCGAATATTTATGTCAAAGTTGAATGACGTTGAGTGCCGCGTGGAAGAGTCGCAAATTTATTGAGGCCGTGATTACGTGTTTCGCTTATAAAAATTTTTTACTTTTTACGTAGAAAACGTGAGAATTCGGAAATTATTGCTTCGACGACTGGCAGCTACTGCTGTTGCAATTTTCGTTATCGGAAAGTACGTGAAATCTTATGCACATGTGCACGTATGCAATAACGTTATATACCTAGGGATATTCCATAGGGAATTTTATCAGGATGATATATAGCTGGCGTATGTAGATCAGTCACGCGGTGCAATCAATAATCATCAATCGTTATATATACGTGCACGTATTCGATATCTTATTGAATTTTACGTGTTACGTAACGGACCCTTGAAATTCCACGTGTTTATAAATATAGCACAAGCCGTTTCAATTTACGCGACAGAATTGAAGTATATAAAAACCAGTAGTCCGTCGTTCTTGATAGTAAGTGACTTATACAGTGCGGCGTCGCGACGGCTGGCGTCGACGGAATTCATTGAATGAAATAGTTTCCTGTACTTCTTTAGGAATTTCAAGGAATTTACGTATAACGTAATTGCCACAGACGATATATAGTGTCTCGTGGTCTTAACGAAAGAAGCCCAAAGACGACGCCTGGCGTCGCGATGCGTAACGACGTAATTAACGCTATAATAAAAACGAACTCGTTAAGGACGCACGGACTTTTCTAATAGACCAAAAGACTAAGAATATTACAAACGCACTAATGTCCGTGGTGAAAACTTTTTCGCGAACAATTCTTCGTGCAAGATCGTTACGCGCGAAAATTGTTCAAGTTTTCATTGGAATTCCCGGCTAATTTCGCGAAAAGCGTTTGATAGGCGGAAACAAGTTTTACGACCAGTTACGGAATACCTACGTTTTTTTTTTCTTAATTCTTCCTACCACTAATTATATCCTTTTTGCAAAATTCAATATACATATATATATAGGTATAAGATATTGAGGCGATAAGTAGTTTCGGACAGGTACTGGTTAGTCAATTCTGTGTGTGTAGTTAACAAACGTTACAGATTTATATATATATATAATACTCGTGCAGAAAGACGTGCCAAAATGGCGAGATGGTACGAAGATTATTTCGAGCTTGTCTCGGTCGATGCTTATTCTCGCGTTTTCCCTATTATTTTCTCACTCTTTCCTGTCTCTCGTTCCTTCACTGTCTCCCTCTAAAGAATAAGTCTCTCGCACCGAGATGAGTCTAAGGTAGATCTTACGCACGACCCATTTTGGAAATAGACACTGGTGGCTCATCAAAAAGATGTCGGCGATACGATGAACTTGAATGACCGACCACTTGGCAGCGTTTACGATATTCCCACCTTTTCCCACTTACACACGTTTCCTCTTTACTCCTTTTCTGTCTGCATATGTATATCCAAACAGCCCCGGCAAAACTCTTGGACCTTTTTGAAATTGCGAATTGGGCAGAGTCAAAGGAAAGGAAAAAAAAATATTCCTCTCTTTTAACGTAAATCAAATCTGCCACTCGTTCCTTAATAACGATATACATATGTATATGATTATAAACACCCTAAGCTGTATCAAAGCGATTAGAATTCATAATATTGCCAGCACTTTGCGGAAAGCCTCGTCTAAATATTCTTGAAAGTTTCGTAAACTGTTTAGGCTGATCCGACTGAGATAATAGATGCTCATAATCCTTGAAGAATTTACTTCATCGCGGGCGAAGAGATTCGGTTTTTAGGGACTTGAGAAATATTTCGAATTTTCTTTTTTTTTAATACTTTTGATTATTATTTTTAGCCGCTCGCTTGATTAGATCTCGTCTGAATGATTTGGATTTTATTAGGTATTTCCTTCTTGGATACAAGATACATATACGGTATACTGTACTATAGTATAGCAATTATAGTATAGCATATTATAGTATAGCATATATAACATAGTATTGTATAGTACTGAGACACACAGAGTGTCGCGAGTATAATTAGACAGGATGACTATAGTAGTCTGGGAGTAGATACGTATAGTTACTAGTCAGCCAGACACTATAGATATATTCTTAGAGCAGACCCAATGACGAAAGCAACAGCTGACCGTTTGCCAGAGCTTGGATATATCTGCAAGAAGCTTTTCGACAGGCGCGTTGAATACAGTGAAAAGGACAACTTTTACATTTTTCTTTTTTTTTTTGATATGTAAATTTCGTTCACGTCACGCATTTGGTATGCAGTTTTATTATCTTGGTATTGGCCAGAAGGAACGGCGTGAGGAGTTGACCTTTTTTTTTTCTTTTCTTGGATAATATAATATTATCGCCTCGGGAGGGAATGGGAGAAGCTTTTTTTTCGGAAAGTATAATACAAGTTATTCTACCTTTCGAGTAAAAAAATTTTTTATGCGAAAACGTCGAATGACGTTTATCCAATATTCACCCCTTTCTACCCCTTTCCTCCTTTACACCCACGTTTTTTCCGCCATTTTCGCCCGGATTGCATTTCCGTTCGTTATTTAAGTTTTTGCGAATTTAACAATATGTTACTGCAAGGACGGACGAATTTTTTAAAAATACCTCTCTTACGTCTTTCTGATAAATTCGCACTGTTTACGTGGCACTGTTTTTCGCAATGTCATCGCAGTATAATTAGAGCTGAAAAAAAGAATGTTTGATCCGACGCAAAATAATTTTATTTCATACGCGCCTAATGAAATTCGCTCAAAGCTCAAAGCTTTCGCGAAATACAAATGAAACGTCCATACGCCACAAAGCAGACACGATTTTTCCCCTATTTTTCTTACAGCACAATCGATTCGCGAAATAAAACAATCGAAGCGCATCCGCCCGTCCACGATTTTGTCAAACTGCTTGGAACGAAAACAAGTTACGCAGCTAAGATAAAGGATAAGATAAAAAGCTCACAAGAAGCTACAAAGCTTACAAGTATTTACCGTGTATCCAGCTTTTATAAAAAGAAAAACCAGGACTTCCATCCAGGATATATCCTGCAGGATTAAATTCCCAGGATCGCAGTGCAATCGTACTCGAATTAAGATAGCCATGTTATTTTCAAAAAAAAAACCGCTACCACAATGCAATTTTAAATTCCCATCAATCTCGAACCTAAATATTTATCAAATTTTTCTCGAAACCGTCGTCAGTTCCACTTCCGTTTGAGCTTCCGAAAAATTAAATCCCTCCCCAAAAACACGGATCGTCAATATCCAAATCTCTCTTTGACTTAATCTCCTGCGCACGCGCTGTCGCCCATACTTAATTTCATCCCCTAACAGAAGCTTTCGAGTCGCCTAACGATTGCCAATATGCAAAGTCGTATATCCTTTGGCAAGTTTAATTCTCTTCCTGTCAGCTTGTCGTTTCTTATTTGTCTACTAGCTACGACGAGTCAGACGCTAACTGAATTTGAAAGAGGATCCTCACGTCCCCACCCCCCAATTCGGAATCACTAAGGGTCGTTTTATATCCCTTATAAAGGTGAGATACGATTTTCACGTAAAATTGAAAAATCAGCCGGATCGCTTTCCTTAATCAAAACTTATTATCTTCTTTCTTTTTATTATTCTTATCAACTTTACTCCGTTCTTGATTCCTGGCTTTTCTCTCGGGGGATAACAAGGTTTCGTTACTTTAAGTATGTAACTAGGATTCACGTAGTACATAGCTTTTACCTATCTTAGTATATATATATATATCCTATATATATATATATACAGTATATGCATTTATGTAAAAGAAACCCGTTATTCTCTTGTTCGTACTATGCATTTGATAAACCGCACTTTACATGCATAGACGGACCTTAAGGCGGGCTAGTGCAGACGCTTTAATGCGCCAGCTAGAAGAAGCTTGACGTAAGACACTGCGAAAATTCAAAGCAAGATAAGGAATGAAAAGAGAGGGGAAGTGATAACAATAGAAAATCAAGGAGAATTCTTGAAGGCGATAGAATGAAATTCTAGGGAGTGATAGCGACGGAAAATCCTTTATCCTTTAAATGATAATGGATGTGGGAGATAAGAGATGCTGTTTAGCGAAGATTCCAATCTTGAAGTAGGAAACAAGCATGGCTTCCAGGTCATCGAGAGAATTGAACTATTTATATCTATTCTTGAATTTACCCAAAAAAAGATATAAAGATAGTACGATCATCGAAGATCGTTCAATTAAAAAATTGTACAAAATTATATATTTCGATTAAAAATAATTTTTCCTTCGACTAAATTACTCAGAGATGCTTTCCCGTCGCTTGGTGAATTTTTGCAAAAGATTTTTTGGCAATTCGCGTAAACGTAATTCAGTGTCCTCGAAGTGAGATAACGAGTTTGGATTCCGTGAAAATGTTTAATTAACCAAAATCACTGTAACTGATCGCTCAACCGCAATGACGGCTAAATAGTCGAGATCAGTTCTCTCATCCGCGCTGGACCATTTCACTCATCTTGATACTTCCGTTCAGTCTTGCAGTCAGCAGAATGACTGCTGGGAGGAAGATTGAAATTTAGACTGGTTGATTTATCTTTACGTGAATATATATATATTTTTGAAAAACGTTCTAACCGTTTCCGGCCTGGCAGCCGCCATTTTGGTTATAAAGTAAGAGCATAAATCAGACGCTATGCGAATTCCCTTTCTCTCGTACCGATTCTTTCTTTTCTCCTTTCACGTTAATCCTGCTGCAGTTTGGCTTGGTTAGGCTAGGTCAGGTCAGGTCGGATGTAAAAGCGCTGTGAGAAATTTTCAAGAAAATATAAAAGATTTCGTCCGGCTCTAATGTCTTTTTTTTACTGTAAAATACTGGCTCTGCGCCGCCATTACGTATTAGAGAAACGTAGGGGGTGAAATACGTAGCTTTTACACGCGTATACACACGTCTGACGTAACGCTGACTTTATATTCTTTTCATTTCTAAAATTTTCGATATTCACGTAATTTATGTCCTTTACCTCGAATTTGTGGTTTTCGAGTAAAAAGTTTTGGTCGTTACGTTCTTTGTGTCGCAGAGTCTATGCATCTTTTTTTGTGTATAACAATGGCTGACTTTGAACTTTCCCACCGGTGCTTTTTGAACTTTTTTTTTTCAAAAGATTATCATACGTGAATATTAGATGCATACGGTACGACGGTCGATATACGATTTAGTGTTTTTCATTATTTTTATTTACGTAAAATTATACCGGGGGTAATTTTGTATTTTATTATTTTACAAACTAACTAATGAATTCTTGTATATAGGTATATACGTGGTGGGATATGTGGAAAACTCGTGTATTTAATTCAAGTCATGAATAGCAGAACGGTATGTTACACGTTATCATATACGATTTAGTGTAAATTATTATAATTATTATCAAATGATTTTTTTAATCCGAAACCACATATTCTTTTTGATATTATCAAAAGTGACTTTTGTTCTTAAACTAATACGAAAATGCAATGGATAACGAATTTTTATAGAAAATTCGAAAATTTAGAAAATTACCTTATACACTGTATACAATAAACAATGATATACACCATTCTGTATATCTGTATGTAACGTAGAAAAAATCGATAAGAGACAATCGATTAAGTACACATGAATTTAATCGAAGTAATTTTTAACCACCTTAAATATATGATCAATCGTATATATATATTTTTGTTATTTTTGAAATCCCACGTGATAGTATCTGATATATAATTAAAAAGTCAAATAATTTCACCAACACAGTAGCTGCGTGTATGCGTAAAATTTTGGTAAATTGGATACTTACGAGCGATGCGTGTATCCCAAAAAACCGCAAGGACTTTTTCGAAAATCCAGGAATATTCATTAGGATCAATGGCTAGAGGGGTGATATCCTGCGTCTGGTCAGACTTCCCTTTAATCCAGAGGAAAAGCTAGAAAGTAGATGCAGGGCCCTAACGGCCAGTCGTAAACCGGCGACGCCGACGCCGACGCCGACGGTATAGCCAGCCAGGAGGAGCACGACGGGCAGCAGCTCTTTTGGATTCAGTATAAATAAAACACTAAAACACGTCACGGTGATATTATGTGCCAGAAGATATCCGCTCGATTCTCATGGGCTAGATTTTTTTTCTCCTTGTACCCCCTTGTACCCCTTTTCTTGTAGCTTTATTTTCGTTTTTCGAGATTACCCGATTTTTGGAAATCGCTCGGGGCGAAGATTGTTTTATGAAGAATTATTATATTTATTTTATACAAGACGCCTGGACAGCAGGTACGGGTTGATTGTTTAAATAAATGATTTTAATTAATGATTTTGTTAGTCTCTTTTTGTATTTGTTTGGAGGAAACTTTTTTTTTGTAATTTTATTCAAATAGGGGAAAAAGGGGGTTCTGTGCTTAATCCAACAATTGCGCAAATGGTAAATCCTAAAGGTTGACCCGCATGCTTAAAAATGATTTTACATAATCTCCTGTCTATGTCTGGGTTAAGTCTCTTATGTCTGAGGGAAGAATTTAATGACGAAATGTTACACGTCACTTGATTAAAGGCGGTTCGCACGGAGGCTGTGTTTATGAGAATTGACGACTTCTGGGTAATAGTAGGCTTTGTCCTCAGACGAATTTCATTAATTGACTTGTGTCCTAATTACGAAATCCCATGTCTTCCTTGTTCGTCATTCAGCGGAAGCTAAAGCTCAGTCATGCCACTCGATTGGTATATGACGAAGGGTCGCATGGAATTAAATAAAAACCACCCTTGGGATCTTTTTACGTGAACCAAAAAAAAAGAGAAACAGAACAACGATAGGCACAGATAAGAAGAAGAAAAAAATTCTCACAAAACTTTATTCACTAACTTTTTTTTTTTCCTTCAAATTCTCACGAGCAATCACCGATTTTTCCATTTACTTGAGAACTCAAAAACTTTTTCACAAAATCCTCCATGACTCTCGATTCGTATACTTCCCACTGCGTTAATTCTCCATGATTTTTCTTTTCCAAAATTCAGCATCCACTTTTTTTCACTAAAAATTTTCGAAACTTTCGTCTTTTGACGATCACTCGAAATTTCGTCGATCACCCCTTCAAAGCACTGAAACTTTTACACGAGCAGTGATAGCCTTTCTCTCGATGTACTTAATAACTTTTTTTTAGAATTTTGAAAAAATCCCGCGCCTAAACCGTCGCGCAATTTCGAAGCGCTCGTCGCGCGAGACGCACTGAGCTCCACGGATTCGCCAAGAGAGGAGTCAGAGTAGTAGTCAGAGTGTCAGGAGAGACCTTGGCAGTGAGTGCCGCCTGCGCGTTAGTATTCTGCGTTTCGACACGAAACGTACGACATAGAAACTTTTGACACTGACGTTACTTATGCCGAATGAAAAATCCTACAGGGATATAGGCGACAGCATAATGCAAAGTACATGACAATTATTATCAATAAAAAAAAGAGACGAAATCTTTTTTAACCAAATTTCACGAGTATCTCGCGTAATTGGTGTGATTAAAATTTTTGAAAACACCCCTGTCACGCGAAAGTCATCGCCATACATTTTTCCCTTGCATCCCATACCAAATTATAATTAAGCCCTCAAATTTGACATTTTTTTACAATGTTTTGCCTAATTTCAATTTTTAACCAGATACAGATTACCGTGTTTGGATTATACGATTATCTTTGTACAACATTATTGTTATTGTCTGTGGAATAAGAAATAAATATCACATCCACGTATAACAATAATACAAATTCCCCTCACTGTATAATAAATATTTTTTACAATTTATATCTTTATATATTATACAAGTGAACAGATAAAAATATCTTTCTCTTTGACAATACCTACTGCGTCCATATTCCAAAAAAAGTAAAAAACCCATTGACTCCAATCAACCCTAAAAATTTCATGTAGAAACGTCCACCAAGATTTTCTCTAAAATAGGTAAAAACGTTTAAAACACACCCAAGAAAGTTCTCAGTGACAATTAAAATCTCATGATACTCCGTAACTTAGACCCTCCCCAGTAAAAAGAAGTATATCCTTTTTTCATACATAAATTGCACTAAAAGGAAGAAAATTCCATTCTATCCAGAAAATTTACGAAACGTAAGAAAACGACCGAAAATCCCATATAACAAAAAATATACATATATATATACACACAGAATGACAAATTTAGTACAGACTCTCGACGCAATTAGGATGCTGTATAACAGACTTTTCTAAAAGGCCTCGCGTAAAACCTAACCTAAGTGCAAAGGCGTGCTCACCCGTTAAATTTCGCATACCTTAAAAGGGTGCCCGCAAAATTTCCAGGGAATTCTCGTTTCTGCGTGCACCGGGTGAGCAGCCTGTGGCAGTGACGATTACGAGTAGCGTAGGCGACGTGACGTGACCATAGAAGGGAGAAAAAAAGTAGCATGACGTCAGAAAAGAAAGAAAAAATTAAATATGCTTAAATACAAAAAAAAGGATTTTTTTCAAAATTTCCCATAACCCAACAGCCTCCCCGATTGCGTAAATTACATATTCTTTATATTTAACACTGATTAAACATATCTATACATATAAACCATATACAGTGTGATCGATTAAATTATCTTATCACCCATGTACCAATTCCCTCCATATCACACTACGTGATCCTGATAAAGTCCACTCAAATTATGCACTTCCCTTTTCCCGTCACGTAAAATCTTATCGTTCGGTGATCCGCCCATTTCTACTACAGTCAAGTATACGTATCCGTCATATGACGTTGATAAGCATGACGTTACACGATTATTTATATTGGATAATAGTTAAGCCATTGTATCCAACGATTACGTAGAGCGTGGGTGGATCCGAATATTCTGTATGAATTTATACGTCATATGCATATGCACTACTGATAGCATTATACAAGCCACAGTACACTGGTCCATTATCACGTATGATACACATGAGTTTTATAAACGTTAATACGAGGCAAGGTAAACGTTACACTTGACGTAAGAACGGCGATGACGGATGTCGTGTATTATTTAAACGACGCCTGACGTCGTGACGACCCTTTAACTATGAAGGATAGCTACAGTCTCGGTTAAGGTTAAATAATAATGGGATACGTAATAAGACTAAAGTAGTCCATTTTGGTGGGTTAGAAAATATTTGATCGGACTGTACGTACCCTTTATTGTAACTACAGTGTATATGACTTTTTGGTAACAACTAAGTAATAATTGTGAATTAATTAATTCCACGTATATATATATATCACGTGTTACGTAAGAAGACAAAACAAGCCTTTGTAATTCATCTCTGTGTTTTATCCAGCATCCTTTAATTCAGTGAGTAATTAACGGGCGCTTTCGCCTAATCCGAACAACGGTCCTTGCGTGCCTGAAAATTCGTAATCAGGATAACACACGTGTTATTATCGACACGCATTAGCATATTATGTTTTGTCTTGTCTACCAAGGGGTAATTAAATTTTAATTATAATTACGTCACGTCTGGTCCATGTTATATTCAGCATCCTGTAAACGGACGAGTGTTTATGTATATTTTTTAACATTTCTGTATGATACATTTTGAAAAATCTTTCTGGTACACCCGAGTGTGCCAGCATTGCGAACCACCCCTATCGTCATTACGTTTCAACCCCTTGGCTAAAGGGTACGAGTCCTCGTAGTGAATCAGTAACGTACTCAGCCAGCCAACCCGGAGCCAGACTTCAGACAGCCGGGAGCCAGTAGATAGTCGTAGTGGTAATCTTGGCAGATCTATATACGCAGCATCCCTCTCTCGTCTTTGGATCCCTCGAAAAGCATCAAAGATTGATTAAGGGATGATTAGAGTGGGATGAGGATTTCTTTTCAAGGACATTCCTACAGATTTTTTTCAGCCGTCGGCTCGGCCAGATCGATTGTAATTAAAACGGGATAATTAATTGATGATTTGATCTTAGAGGAATTGATTAAAGGGATGGCACGAGATGAAATGATTGACAAGATAGGAAAAAAAAATATTTTCTGACACGTGGTGGTTAATCATCGCTTTCTTTATATTCTTTGAAATTTTATTAAGGGTGGGGGTAGCTTCAAGTAATTGATACGTGCAATTACAATATTTTATTGCTAAATGTCCTTTGATCGATTATCCAATTATTTCGAATTTAATTTCACGGGACGGTTCGTCCGATTAGAAATTTTTTCACGTATGGCATATATATATATACACATGGTATACATACTTTTCACCTATTGGCCCTCTGGATTCGAAATGGCGCCTGTTACACATTCGACAAATGAAGTTCCTCTCGTGCGTGAAAGCACGAGAAGTGTTAGAGTATGGGTTCGAGATATTTAGACGGTCCGATGTGTCTCGCCATTTTTCAAATGTGAAAAATGGTCCACTTCCCTCATTTTAGTTCTCCCTCTCTTTTTTTTTAGAAACTCCCCTTACAGCCACTGTTGCTCATCCCACTGGTCTGCTTTGTATTCTTTTCAAAGTTAATACATCCCATACGTTATATCGAAGCACTGTGCTTTACAATGCACTTTGTTCTTTACATTTTCCTTTTTATTAAAATTTTTGTTAACATTTTTTTGACACGTATATTTGACATACGACGTTCCATATGGAACACGTGCGCTTTGCGTACGTGACGGTTGTTGGAAACTGAATAACTTTGTGTTTACCAATACGACAGAGGGTGTCTATAAATTTAGGCAAATCGGGTCAAAAGGGGATGAAATGATTATTAGCTATCATTTCCTAACAAAGCATATATCCCGAGCGTGCAATACGTTTCCAAACAAGGAAGTATTGATTGCGTTGTGAAGGGACCTTTAACGAAGGTATCAATCAAGAATATCCCCTTATCGATCTCATATCCAAAACGTAACCGAGACCTTGGATGTCGCAATTCGTAATTGACGTTCCAAGGTTTTCTATAGTCGAAGTGATTTATTCAAGAAAATTGATAAGATACAGTATTAAAAAAAAAGTAAAAGAAACGGTACGTCGAACGAGAAAAGTTTTTCGGACGCCATGTTTGCCGTCAGAATTCGAAAAATTGTTATGGCCCACGTGTCGTTAGCGTTTCCATTCCGGGAAGATCGAATTGCGATTGAATTTCGCTGAAGAATCTTTCCGGCAGAGAAGTGTATACACGGAACAACCCTTATATGTTTTATACGGTAAGGGTTGCCGCGCGAAAAAGTTTCACCAACAATGGCGCGTAAGGGTATAGTCAGGACGGGATACTCTATCGAAGGGTGGACCAAGAAAGAAACATTACCCACAATCCACCGGAGAGGATTCCTCCACGGCGTCGTCCTGACGGCTCTCGACTATCGATTTACGTTTCGTGTTCTGACGTCGTGAAGTCTCTGCCCCTCGACGAGGGTGTATTTCCAGTTGGTTCCCAACACGTTTCGAACTCTTTGACTCGTATGGTTTTCAACCCCCGACAGCGGGAAACTACCCCTGTACAATTTTCGACGAAACCCGCGAACCATATAATTAAATAAAAAATAAGACTAATGAAAAAAAGATGAAAAGTATGTATAATAATTTTACAGTGAATCCTGAATAATTAAATGTACTTTTTGAAATTGTTATTACTTCTTTATTTATCATTTAATTATATCGTATTAATAATTCACGTTAAAGATCGTTAATATAAACTTTAGGAATTTTCAAAATTTTCTTTTATATATATATTCCCATAGGATTCTCAAGGGTGCCATGTTCTTGGGGAAACGGAAATAATTCGTTGGAATCGATGCGTAAATGTATATCCGTGTTCAGCCATTGCTCGATTTCACATATTCGAAAGCCTCCCGCCATGTATCTCGCGTTAATGTACCGTGACTGCTTTTCCCACGCGCTCACGTAAAAGTGCCTAACAACCGTACAAACAGTGCGCAAATATTTTCGCACGACAAAGAGGAAAACAATGGCGGTTTTCTATACGAGGAAATACATTCCACATATGTATATACCTTGGCAGTAGCATTATTTACGAGCAGCGAACATTAAATTCCAATTGGTATATCCGTTCGCAAAAACATAACGTGATGTCATTAAACAATAGTCGTAATACAAAAAAAAATCATCGTAAAACAATTCTAACCTAACCCCATTCACGTAACTGCAAAACGAAAGAAGAAATTGCTCGCAAAACAATCCTAACCTAAATTTCGGACATGTTACAAAAAAAAAGCATAACCTCTATCCAGACAATTCCTATAGTTACCCTGACCTACATAGAGTATAATCCTGGTGACTACGATCCCGGTGAAGTCGTACCTTGTTTACGAGCACCCAGAGAATTCGAGGACCGTTAGGTTAGGTTAGGTTATGTTAGGTTAGAAAAGCTCGCAATCGAAACGTTCAAAGTCACAAGCGGTAATAGGTAACGTTATAGAGCAAAGAGTAAATCTGGTACAGTCGCGTTTAGAGACGTCAAAGGGAAACGTAAGAAACGGAAGTGGAAATTTCCTAAGGTTGTTTTCACTTCCGGTTGGGTTGCTGGCGCAAAGATTAGACGAAGCGTAGATCAGCGAGCTAGTGAATAATTAAATCGAAGTGGAACCTCGCGATAAGGTTGCTATACTGCAAACGTTTAATTTATGGAGTCGAGGTAATTGATTAATTAGTGGCGACTGACTAGTTTACTTAGAGTAGAGATTCAGCCCTAATGACTTGTGTTAACGTCAACGACTGGTCGTTCTACTTGCGTCATACCTTAGGGACGTGGATAACGTCTTAATCGCATTTAATTATGACTGCAACGCCATCTTGGATTTTAAGGTTTTTTTTAATTAGGGTAAATCAGATGGGTGAGGCTTGATGAGATTTATTAATTAAAACTCCGTTTCAGTTCATTGAATTGATGTATCAGTATCTGATTGGCGAATGGAGATTCGATTTCTGTTATGTCGTCCGAATCGAAATATTCCCGCTAGTGGCGCTAGCGTCGCGCAGTAGTGTAAGTATGCATGAAGCATTCGTAGTCGGAAATTGAATATCTTACATGGAAATACGTTTGCGTTTGGGTTATATGGAGGAATTGAAGTAATTGACATAGAGGTGAAATTAGGGTTAATTGCATATTGGAAAATAGATAGTTCTATGTATATATAGAAGGATTTATGGAATTCTGTGACGTAACATAAATTGATATGATATTTGATCCTTGATAGGATTTTAATATGCTTCTCGGTATTTTAATTAATTAATCATTGATGTAATTATTAAAACTGAAGTTGCGTTTGGCTTATAATGAATTAATTAATGTTTTTCTGACAGAGGTAATTATTGGAATATTTTTCTTAGTAATCATTCATGTAACAATATATCTATGAAAGGTTTGCTTTCCCAGACCAATCAATATATTGATATTTTAATATCGATATATTG